>VYZQ01011114.1:41895-69048 GCA_013400655.1 Mystacornis crossleyi
AGTTACATTGCTGAAAAACTTCCAGTTCCAGTGCAGTGCCGTGACAAGAAGTAGGGCGAGGATGTGGCAGCTGTTTGCTTCACAGCGCTCGTAGCTCAGTCTGGCAGCACTTCAGACATGGAGCTGTCCTCTGAATGAATATGGCAGAAAATGCCACACGGTGAAGGTGCTGCTTCTGTTCCCCTAAGCAGGGGCAGCACAAAACGTGGCTACGGACACGGCGGGGAGAGGTGCGAGCCGCTCCGGGGGCTGTGCGCGGGCAAGTTGGTGCAGCGAGGGAGCAGCACCAGCGCGGGCTCCAGAGCCGGCTGCCCTGCTGGGCAGGCACGCTGGGGAGGAGGCTCACAGCCTCCTCAGGAATGCGGGATGGCCGCAGGCCTCAGCAGGGTTTTCCAAAGAGGTGCTTATGTTTGTTTCTCTTAGGGTCCAGCAAGCCTGTGGGTTTTTGTTGTTGGGGGTGGTGGTGGGGAATGAGGGAGAGCTGCCTTGTTAGAGTTTTAAAAAATACGTCAGAAGACAACAGGAGTGGGGACCAAAGATATTTCTTGAGGAAAATTCAGTTTTATCAGCTATCTTCCTACCTTTCTTCAGCTGTAAGACGCCACGGGCAGCTTTCTGGCTACTTCTCTGCAGCCAGGCCTGCTAAATGCTTTGTGAGCCTGACACGTGGCCAGCCAGGGGGTCTACAGTAACTTGCCTCCCGTCTGGGGCTGCCTTTCATTTCCTCAGCGGAGTCAGACCAGTGGCCCTCTGTCCTGCTCACCTCAGGCACATTTCCATAACCTCTGCTCTCCGCAGTTGCTGCTAAGGCAGTGCTGTAGCTGCTTCTGGTTTTGTCTACACTGGAGCAACTGGGACTGATTGCTTAGTGCTGGCAGCAAGAACAGGAATCAAATGGCATAGGCACACTCAGAGTGCTCGTAATTGTGTCCCTGAGCTGCTCAGAGGGAGCACAGCAAAGAGATGGCATTAAGAGGCCTTACCACTTCTTTGGCAAAAGAGGTTGAAATTTGGAAGATGCTCAGAAAAAATAACACCTTGACAGTTTGGAAAAAAAATTCCCCAGAAATTAAGTTCCTCCTGGGTTGCCAATAAAAGATGGGATGTTCACAAGATGGTGAGTAGTGTCCAAAACAACGGTCTAATAATAACTTGGATATACTTGCTGTGCTTAGTGCTAAAAGAATGACAGAAAACGTAACTGTGTTTTGATACCAAATAACATAAATCTGGACACCATGCCAACAATTTTTAGACAAGAAACCATGAACCCTAACAAGAGAGATTGGAAGTTAATTTCTGCCCGGCCACACCAGGGAATTTTACACTTCTGTATGAATAATGTTTTCATAGCAAACCCAGGCATCAGTCCTAGCAAATACCTCTCTGTAAACTCTAGCCCAAAAGAATCGCTTTGGAAAAGGTCATACCACCTCCTGTTCCCAGAATTAAGTTAATTAGCACTCATCCCTCTCTGTATAAGGTCAGGGATCCTCCCACAAAGGAAGTACACAACCAGATTGTTAAAAGATGTACATATGCCCTCTTAAGCAAACAGGCTTCTTTGTAGTATCACTAAGATTCCCTCTGGTCATCCCTGTAGAACTCCCAACTGGAAGGGAAGCAGGCTGGGAGATTAGTGTAACCAGTGCTTTGCCAGGTACAAGGAGCACAATGCAGGCCAATAGGAGTGCTGATATTTCAGTACTAGGTAGTGATCTCTCTCCATCTGGATGATTTTTATTAGATTCAGCATCAGCCTTCATATAGAATGAAATATCTGAGAGCTATGGGAATGTTTTCTCATTGAAGTCGAAAGATTTGCAATGCATTTTCCCCTCTGACACACTTTGTTTCTTCTTATTCCATCCAGGTATTTGTGCTATATATATTTTGGAAGTATTTCACTTCCCCTCCATGTGACCACCTACGTGCATTGACAGAAAGCAAATCCAGGTGAGACCTGCTATCAGTTATATCTGGGTGCAACTGAAGTTTGATCAGCAATGAAGGTCAACACACTGTTCTGTATTTTCTGTCCACAAAAATGTTACACAGTGCACTTACTGAAAGAGGTTTAAAAATAGCCTAGCCCACACAGTTCTTGGGCACAGAAATATTGTCAAAGGTTGCCTGCCACAGAACTCCACTGCTGATTTACAGCAGTAGTTTAGGGACAGAAACCCAGACCCAAGTGTTTGATTACCAACATGCCCATTCTAATCTAACTCTAACACAGCACAAAGCATGTAGGATGGTAAACCCCCCTTTCTGTCAGCCAGCCACGACTGCTTGCTCCGAGCACAGCCTCGAACCTGCTAAGCAAGAAAGGAGTACACCAAGGAGGACAGGCTCCAGTTCCCCGGAGAGAGCACTCCTTTGCAGGCCCATAAAAGAAGGGTTCAGAGACTATTTGTGTCAACTCCCTAAACCACAAACCACAACTAGCCCTCCCTCTGAAGCACTTGCATGCTGCTCCTTGCAAAGCTGGAGCAAGATATGTTGGCATCCAGATCACCGCCTTTGGGGCCCACCCATCCCTCTTGGTCTCCTTCCATCCCTTATCGCAGACTTGCAGACCCTCTCCCTGGGCAGCAGCAGAAACTGGGGTGTATTTGCCTCCAGGTTTGGCACCCTTCTGTTTCACCATCGCCCTGTTCCTCTGACCCAGGGTGCAGCTTGCCCACCCTGCTGGGTCCTGTGATACCAAGAGGGAGATAATGCGTAGAGAATCACAAGTAATAAATGTGAAACTGGCAACTCTGGCATTTGAAACAAACAGGATTTAGGATGCACTTGGCATTTCAGCTTTAAAGTTGAAAATAAATGAGGCAAAACTGAACTGAAGCACAGGAATGGCTTATGGGCAGCTCAGACTTGTCCTAGACTTTCAAGCCAGTCATTTCCCATAAATACTCGTAATTTCAAACTTAAGAAAGGGGGAGAGGAGACAAAACAAACTGAGTCAACTGCTTACTGCCTTTCTGATTCAGACTCCTCAGCAGATGTAGGACAGAAAATTATTCTAGGAAAAAGTTCCTTTTTATGTATCTGGGACAGCCCCCAAAATTTTACCAGAGGGGAAGAAGAGGACAAGAACTAAACTGCGAACTTGTCTGCACCCTAGCAGGAATTCACCCATTTTTCACCTCCCACAGGTATCATTAGCATGCTACCGAGAGCAGAAAAAAGCAGCTAAGATCAAACACAAGCTCGTAACAAAGCTCTTCCTTTTGTCATCCTTCGATGGGCCAGAATTTCTGGCTGCATCTCGTCTTTCCCTGAAAGGCTGGGCCAGTTCAGAGTCCCTTTTAAAAGAAGTGCCACACTATGAACGTGCTACAGCTGTGACACAGAAAGTGCAGAAGGCAGGAAGTCTGACGTTCACACCAACCTCAGCCCCTTCACTCACACCTCTTTTCAAATAGCTTTAGCACATGGAGCCCACATTTTCACGTTCTCAGAACTAGCTTTATCTATCACACTGCAAGTTTAAGAGAATTTTTTGAAATAAGTCTCTTTTCCCACATTCAAAGACTCATTCAACTAGGAGCAACTTTTAAATTGTTTTTGTAAACTGTTCTCCTCTCTGATTTTTGCAGTAAGTTGCCCCATTCCCTTTTAAAATAGTATATATAATTTTTAAAAAATAAAATACAGATTGAGGCACCATACCAACTGTTGTCACAGTCCAAAAATGTCTGGATTTTCAAACTTAAGTCCACCACTGTGTAAAAAGGCCACACACATGTAAGTGTCAATCAGGCTCAGTGGCAAAACAGAAGGACCCAGGCTGAGCCTGCAGAATGGCACAGACTTTTCCTGGACAGAAAAAGAGTGCCAGTTCTCAAGCCATCTGGAATAATTTCTGCATTTTTCAATGCAGACTTTTGGAATTTGACCTCAAGAAGCCAGGTGCTTGATTTCTGCATCTCCTGCTTTGCCTGCTCCTGCCTCCGAACAGGAGGAGAGAGAAATAAAGAAAAATGTATTATTTACAAGGCTACACCTTAATTATACCTAATATTACCATAGTGACTGTTCTTGCAGGCAACTCAAGCAGTCTGTTCTGTGCCCAAAAATTCTGTAGCTGATCCTGTGCATTTTTAACAGAAACACTATCTCCATTCCCCTTCCCTCAGCAGCAGGATTAAAATAAAGTAACATTCAAAGTATTTGTGGGAAATGGCAAACAAATGGGTAGTAAAGCCCGGAGGTTGCTTGGCAGCAGAAATTAGCTGTGGCAGGTAACTCAGTGAGGGCAACAAACCCCAGCATTGTCCAGCATTTGGACACTCAGCGAAAGACTGATGAGTGAGGGGAAAGGGCCAACCCCACATGATACTGCCAGGTCTCCAGTACTATTTTGAATCAGGTAAACTAATATCTCCTGTACCTGTTCCAAACCACAGAGTAATACATGGTCTCCCTTCCTACGAAGTCTGCTGGCTGCCCCCTCTGGAAGTAGCATCTGTCTTGGAGAAGATCTTGTATTTTCTCTTGGTCTCTGAAAAAGGATCCCAAACAAGTGGCAGGGACACAGGCGTTTGGAAGCCTTTGCATGTTTATCTTTACTGATAAGGCTGCAATCCTTGCTGCAAGCACATCAGCCTGTGTCTGCAGCAAAACCTCACTCCAGTCGATGCCTGCCTTGAAACAGGCTTCCTTGGGACTGGGCAATGCCTTTAACCCCTCAGTGCCCCATCTAAAGAAGCCTTAGTGCAGATTTCTTTTTCTTGCTTGAAGATGCACCATGTTTTCATACAACTTAAAAAACGAGCATGTAAGCCAGACCTGCTCTGAGACAGCAGCAGTGCAGATTATATAGATTATATACCTCCACTGATATTATCAGAGCAATTTACCCTCAGAGAGTTTCATCTCCCCAAACCTCCTCTGGTTCTGTGCAGATCAAAAGAATTTCAGAAGTCCATTTAAAATAAAGGGATACAGCTATCCAAACTGTGGGTGGAACACATAAAAATTCATTAAGAGGACTCCTTGAAATTATTCTGTCTAATTGATTGGAGACCTTCAGCCAGAGCTATGTGGATTCATGGAACTGGAGAATCAACTAGGATTCCAAGCCAACTGATCCTTTTCTACCAGGTTAACTAACCTCGTTCCTGCAGCTTTGTTAATGAAAACTCAGATCACGCACAAACACGCATGCCAAGGGCAAACACCCAGAAAGGCACCAGGGATCTCCGAAAGCTCACATGCCAAGAGCTTGGACACCCTGAAAATGACAAACAAGGGGCTTTTCTCTGACAGCAGGTTTCATTTATTTCCTCCCACTTGCTCTTTCCCCATCTTCTTCCTACACCACTGAGTCAACCTTGACCAGGCAGGTTTCAGTTAAGCATGTGCTTTGCCAGAGGTGTTTTTAAATTACATTTTTAGAAGTTTATTTATAGTACACACGCAGTGCATGATGCTTTCAGGGCTTCTGGAGACTTCAGCATGTCAGGCAGGACTTTGCCAGGTAGAAGGAACATCAATTCCTCAGCTGGCCCATGGAAAACCACCTCCTCCCTGCTGTGTCTATCTATGCACCCCAACTCAAAGATGGAGTGCAATAAAACAAGTTTTATTCCATTATCTCCCACCCATTATTTATAACATCCATGATCAACATATTGGAAATTCCAACTGAAAAACTTTGGAGAAATGCAAGTGATCCCCTCCAGCTGATCTCTTACCAAAATCAGCAGGCTCCGAGACAATGCAACTATTCTATGAACAATTTCCCATTAGGGCAAGGGTTGGAAAACAGTCCAGTAAAGTGAACTGGGTGAAACTTGCAGTCAGAGTTACACGGCTGAGCACTCCTTGCATCTGGAAACAGCAAGTTTCATTTAGAGGTTTGTCCTAAATGGTTGTATTTGACCCATGTGACCGGTTTCTCTTTTCATGAAAAGAACCTAATATGACCACGAGATCATTTATTTCCAAGCAGAAAAGCAAATATTTTCAGGAGCAAGTCTCTTAGCTAAGTTCTGACCCTAAAAGACAGTTGTTCTCATGGTTTGGCTTCCTACCTAAATGCAGCACAAGTCTGATCTTCCTGCACAAATCTTTGCTATGCACAAGAGATCCCCCATCCTGCTCCCTGCTCTGTACCTGGCCTTGGCAGCGAACATCCACTGGACAGGCCCTGCAGATCAAAGGGTGTGTTCATGACTGGTTTCAAGACAAGTTTAAGTTTCCCTGCTCTGAAATGGTACAAGTTTCTGAAGTATTGTTTCCTCAGCTGCACAGCAAATACAACCAGAGCAAGTTACTCAGAGAAATGGCTCAGAAACCACAATTTTAGGAGGTGGCACAGAGGCATTCTGAGAGGAGAAAAGGATGTGGTAGACAATTTGCTAATGCCCAGAAACTCTCTGTCTCAGAACAAGCAAGCTGCCTGCCAGAATGCCTCGGGACAGGGCTGAGTCCATTGGTCTTTCCTCAACAGCAGCTTTTCCTAAATAAAGATGTCTTTACACGCAGGACTTGGGAAACTTAATTCAGATTAACTAAAGTCGTGAATTTAAAGTGAATTAGCTTAACCACACTGTATCTCTGTACAGATACCCTCATTCAGTATTAAAGGGAACTTTAATTTCATTTATCTCATTCTACTAAATTAAGAGCATTTTAATTCCAAGAATGCCCATGCAGGGATTAGTGGATTGCACAAATGATGAAGTTACATGCTATGCTGGAGCTGAATGTGGCAGAGGAAGTCTCCCAACTTCCATGGTAAAAAATGCTCATTTCCCACCTGCTTAAAAATAAGCTAACTAAAATTAGAGATTTTATTTTCCTAATTACCCATGCCTACAAATCTAAAGCTGCATTTAGGAAAACTTACTTCTGGCTCTGCATTTGTCTTTTGCTTCAATCTACCAGACCATATGCATTGTTTAAAAATTCAAGTATCAGAAGAAAAAAGAACATCAATATAATAAAAAAACAGGAAGAGGCAACAGCACATAAGAAATATTCACAGCATTACTTAAAAAACCAGCCAGACACCAGACCCAAACCACATCAGCAACAGTCTGCCAATGGACCTGGATCTAGACCATTCCATGACCTACTGATTTGACTGCCTAACAGAGAGGATAATTCTCAAGTTTTAAAATTGAGATTGTTGTGTTGTTTGTTAGCAGCTAGGTATGTTTCCAGCTTACTAAGTATTATGGACCTCTTAAAGCTTCATCATGGGTCTTACAACACCATAGCCCAGAGAGTGGCTTGGGCAGAATATTTCTTCATCAAAGGGCTCAGGAAAAATCACTTCACAGAGGAGAAATGACGGGTAATGGTCAATTTCTAGCTGCTGTTTGGGAGGGGACTCAACCTCTCTGCTTCAGTTTACCTGGGATTGCTGGGAGAGCTTGCAGCAAATCAGAACCATAGACTATAGAAGTCCAGGTAGCACAGGGGAGACTGACCAACTGCTTGAAGTGAGAGCAGTCTGGTAACTGTGGTTACTAAATAGGTTGAACCCAAAACATCTTCCCTACGGAATACGTGCTACTTTCCATGCCACCCCTTTTCGAGTTGGAGAGGAAGCAAAATAAGGATAAAGAATTTTTATTATAGATCTTAGGTAAACAAGACTCCAGCTCCAGTGCAATCTTCCACAAGAAAGAAAACCAACTTCTCAAGCAAGTCCAGATTGTTAAACAGGAGACAGATGAAAGCATTGCCTCAGAATGCAAGGAAATCCCAGGCTGGCTGGTTGGGAAAGAATTAGCAATACATAATTAAAAAGAGCATTCTCCCCTTCCTCATCCCTGAGGTGAACGCAGGTCTTGCATATTACTGACTTCTACATCAGCACCAGACAATGAAGCTATTGCCTGGGCAGTGGCTTTCTCCCCAGGCCTCGCTCCCTCATGCCTTCGGTTGCTGGAGGCTCTTTCACACCAGTTCCTGCGAAGGGCCCTGTGTGGCAGGACATGCTGTTTGCATGTGCAGCTTGTGATGAAAGACTTGGCCACTGGAGAACACCGGGAGGGAGGAAACAAGATAGCTGCTCTTATCGTGACTCGCAACAGAGGTTCAGTGGTCCCCTACTGCTGGCCTTGATTGAGCACCAATGGAGCCAACCCTCCCGCTCCCGTGTTTAGAAGAGAGGAGCAGGGCAGAGCTCAGATCACACTTCACCGAACAGAGTGAATTCTGTCATGCGGTAATACTGCCTGGAACAGTCTCTCGGCATCCTCTGCAGACAACGACACCAGCAACACACCGTGGAGCTCTGCCACACCCCTTGCTACAACAGCTGGGACTGAGGACCACGCCAGCACAGTGCAGCGGTGCAGCTGAGCCGAGCTGTTCCCCGGCCCCCAGCTCCAGAGGCAGGGAGTGTGCGAGAACGGCTTGAGTGCAAGTCTGTCATATATGAAGAGAATACCCAGCTACACACTCATGTAAAGGCTAGAAACTCCCTCACCTCAGGGCATAAACCAACCACCAACTTCCTCTATGTGCAAGTTATACCAGGGCTGTTTGTTTTAGGAGTTCCTGTACCTTTCCCTCAAGCATCTGGTGTTTGCCTGTCTTGGAGAAAGGATGCCAGGCTAGACAGGCAGATCACGGCTTCTTTCTGGTATGGCAATTACTGCATTCCACCCTGGAAGGGGGAGAACACACTGGGGAAAGAGAGGAATGTTAGGTGGCAAGTTCCAATAACACATGGCCCCATTAAATAGCCTTCCCTCCCTGTCTGGCCCTGCACAGTCATGCCAGCAGCACACCAGAAGCACACAGCAGCACAGCTTGGCCCTTTGCACTCTCACAGAATCCCGTGTTCCATCGCAGATTTTGGGAACAAAGCTGCGCAGGGCTCAGCTCTCACCCTGGAAGTCCTCACACATTCAAGAAGCAGGATGTTCCCGTGCAAATAAATGTGTTACAAAACCAGAGGACAGAGCAGAATTGTGGTCTGCAGCACAAGATAATACAAAATACAATATTTAAAAACAACAGATCTCACTAGACACCATGGTCCCTTAACATCCGGTTGAATCAGTCATTGTCCTACAGGATCTGTGCCTCTAGAGCCAGAAAACAACAACCAGAAAACAAAACTCATCAAAGGTTCCCTACAAAACCAATTCGTACAAACTGAGTAAATCAATCCACTGCCAGCAGAATATTAAATACTTGTATCAGTCTATGAACTAGGGGCATGGGAGAGCGTTTATACTTGAAATGGGCATTTGGCAAAGCCTCTTTCTTCCTTCTCTGGAGTCAGAAGGCTCCCAAGCTCCCCAAGACAACTGTAATTTGGGAAACTCAGACCTGAGTTTCTACCTAAAAATTCTTCTCTCTGTTGACTTTGGCTCTGTGCCGGTTTAGCCATCAATTCCGGGTCTCCCAATCTGCGTGTCAGCAGAAATTGCCAGTAGATATCTGTCCGGATTAGCTGCCCAGACACCATCTCACTTGTGGCCTGCTCATGGATACCCTACTTGAAAGCAGCTGCTGCTGCTGCATTTATCCACTGGAGCCCTCATTTCCTCACTGCCCATCTGCTGCAGGGGAGCCAGAGCCACACAGACGAGACACAAATAACTGCCAGGGAAGACCTTGCCACACCAAACAATAAAGACCAGGAAATCCAAAGCCTGCACCTACCTCACAAATTTGTGCTGGTTTTTAAAAGCAGAAGAAGAATGTGGATAAGCAAACACAGATACGGTTGAACGACTTATCTAAGTTTAGACAAGCGGTATCTAAATAATGCTATTTTATCTCATTACTGTAACAAATACGAGAATTGATTTAATAACCTAATGTTGGTTTTGGACAGTAGAGGTCTGCATCAATGGACCAAGACGCTAATTATATTATCTTATCAAATCAGTGTATAATAATAGAACTTCTCTATGCATTGATGGAACTAGGCTTAGCTCTGCATGAGATAATAATCCCTGAAAGACAGGGAATGAGACAGTATATATATATATATATATAAAATGCAAATATATATAGCTGAAACTTCTTGTGCATAGCTGTTATTTTCTTTCCCTTTCAAAATATTACTAAGTATTCTCTTTAAGGTATTGTATGACAAGAAATTTCCTCAATAATCTTTACTGCTTGTTACTTAACTTCCCTCTATCTTTCCGAGAGGTAGTCAATATAATTTTCCAAAAGATTTAAGTAAAAGGGAAAGAACTACTGGTGCATATGCAGATCAATTCACTGTAAGCTGACAATAAAGCTTTTTTTCACCAAGGTACAAGCAAAATCACTTGCTGACATTAACTGGCAAGTACTTTGCATTCATATGGTATCTTTCATCTACAGACTTCAAAGCATCTGATGGGAGGCAGGCAGGCCTTGTTTCGTCATCTGTCCAAGGAGCTGCAGCACTGAGTGGCAAGGCTTCCCCAGAAGGTGAAACCATTAGCAGAAATCTAAATTAAGTGATTCCCAGTCCTTAAAAATGAACTACTCTGCCTCAGTACAAATTACACGTGCCCCAGAGAGCAGAACCACCACTCACCCACACCCCTCTGAGAACTGCTCAGGATTCTTTAAGAATGTAAATTTAATTCATGAGAAACAAAACAAACACAAAACACAAGAATACTCTTCTACACGGAGGGAAATGATGGGGATTTGAAACCAATCCAGATCTGAAGTTCCGTGGTGCTCCAAGGAGGAGCACTCCTTGAGTGAACCTGCAGAAGCACAGGTTTTCATTCATGAGGAGAGGAAGGGAAATCCTGATACATAATCTAGCAACTGTTTAAATAAACCTGTTCAGATGAAGATCTCTCCAGAGAGAAACTAGGACTGTAAGAAAGGTTATGGAAGTAGTTTTTAAAATTTTAAAGTTTTTATCTTAAAGAGGGTAAACCTTCTTTCAGCTCTTCACCTTTTTCATACAGCTGAAGAATGCTGACTGCCTAGAGCACTCAAATGGTTAGCAGAAACTCTTTTTAAACATAAATAGGGAAGAAAAATCCCTGCACAGTGCTATTTTAAAAGAAGCATATGGATTCCTCTAAGTTTGAAAACAACAAATAAAAAATTATGCTGAGGCAATCTCTGGAGCAAGCAGTCTTTCAGCACTGGTCAAAGAGACTGCAATAGAAATATTTTAAAACCTACTCTCTAGTTATGAGATCTCTCATGGCCTGTGGAGGCGGACAATATTAGAGGCCACAAAATCCTAAAGTTTATTTTTCTAAAAGTTTTCACTTCAAATAAACCTTTGTTTTAATATGTATGGGGCCAACTGTTAGAGCATTGAGGTCCTGGTTATTAGCCAGCTAGAGCTCATGAATTATGTTTAGTGAGAAGTTTATTGGCTCAGTAAACACCATTCCAGTTCCCCTCACTCCTGAACCGTGGAAGCCAAACCAAGAGATATTCAATGCCATATTACCACTAGCACCAGAGCAACCATTATCTGATTACAGAAATTTTATTTTTGGTAAGGAATTTGCTATTGCATCATTTAATACGTGGAAGTCTTTAAATTTACCAAGGCAACACACAAAGAGTATGTAACTGTTTGGTCCTGTTTATCATCTTCTGGAGCAGGAGTATTTGTTTCCATCTCACAGCTTGCCACGTCCAGGCATTACAGAAATGCAGTCCCTCGAACGCTTCGTAAGGTAGGAGTTTGGCAAGGAATTTTTAACACTAGCAAGGTGCTCATGAGGATCCAAAGTGGAGCCAGAGCAGCCCTGAGGTGGTGTTGGCACTACCTGGCCTCACCCCATGTGTGCAGGCACCAGGAACCTGCGGACCAAAATGCAAGGTAGGCATCTCTAGAACAAGCAGGACCGATGAGTAGCTGTGCAAATCCAGAAGCAACTGCTACTTGTGTGGCTGGCTTGGTCCTGGGTTGTAGCTGGTTACCTTTCACTGCCATGAGCCAAAGCCCCAAGTGCAGAAAGCAAGCAATGATCAGTCAGTGCGTAGTGACTTGTTTGTGTGCTTGTTGTTCCAGTTCTCTGGAATAGCTGAGATACGCCAGAACACTGTACAGGGACTGTGTCAGTCCTTGAGGCAAGGAAAGTTAATTTAGTTGGAAGAGTAAGGATGAAAATAAGAGTGCTATAATAACAGTAGTCTATCCTGGTAGCAAAGTAAACTGGAACTGGAGGAGTTCAGGTTCTCCTCCTAGTTCTCGACATCTGTCACACCACCTTGGCCAGATAATGCATCTGTTTGTGTCTCTGCTTCCTCTCTCCCCTTTCGCTATCCTATCTACTATTATCTACTATTACTATTACTATCTACTATTATCTACTATCTACTACCATCTACAATTTAGACTGGAACATTCTTCAGGGAAGAGATTGTGCTGGTACAGCCCAGTGACAGCCTTAGGGTTCTGCAGTCCCTAAGCCAAACACAGTCCAATTTACATAACACCAACTATGAAATCATGTATTCTCATGTAAATGCTTCTTCTGATGTCCTGAGAATCATAATGCCAGACTCTGTCTGTATGACAATGAAGAAACTTGGCAGTACAGATCCTTAATGTCCAACCTATCCCATAAGGACATATTATCATAACGATAATGAAGCACCTCTGGGGAACAGGTAGAGTTAAAATCTTTCCACCCTAGTAGTGGTGAAAGAAAAGATACCCTCCTCTTTAAATTTAACCCTTTCCCTTCCAAAGAATGCCTGGAATTTCTACTATTTCCCAGCAGAGAGTGGAAGGCAAAGACTTGGCATGGGGCAAGACAGATAAGAGCAGTTGCCTTCTCTAGGTTTTGTTAACTCTGCATAATTGCTTAGGGCATGTGATGGTTAAAGAGAGACACGTCTGCCAGAGACAGACTACAAATCACTAGGATAATTCCAAGTAAACAAAATCTAGTTTACAATGTGGTTGTGGTATATAAAACACCTCTGTAAAACTACAGTACAATTCAACTGCTGCAGTTTCATTTACAAAGCAAGGATACAGTTTTCCCTCTCAAAGACTGCCATTTAGGATCACTACGATGTTGAATAAAGTCTTAGCAGTCCTCTGGGGCACAGGGTGAAGGTTGATGGTTGTTGGAAGTTTCTCTAAGCAAGCCACATTTAAATACCTTGTTTTGCAAAAGGGCCCATATCGCCTTGCCTGTGAATTCAGGTTCCTTTACCAGTTTAAAATCTGGGTCAGAGCAATTTGCTTACATTTGGAGTCCTTTTCCAAAATTAATGATGTGTGGTATTTGGAGTTGCAGATACAAGACAACCGGATACTCTGCTATTATCTGCTCTGCATCACGCATCTCCCATCTACAGTTTTCCTGCTAAGCCTTGTTCACATGGACAGCCCACTCCTGCAGCAGTGGCACACTCAGCATCCTAATGATATTATTCTTGGCCGGCCAGTTAAACTCCCGGTGTAAGGTAGATGCACAGGAGTGAGCCCTGCTGGGTTCTCAGCAGTTTTTAGATGGCTCCAGATTACAGCTGGCTATGGGTGGAAGTTTTCATAAGCAGTGATGAAGTCGAGAGCTTTTCTATTCAAATAGGATGTTGACTGCTGCTGTCTCTATCTCTGTCACTTCTGTGGTGGTAACTAGATTACCCAGATGTTCTGGGCTCACAGCTCCATCAGGCCGCTTGGAAGATCCAGTTAGTGCTACATACAGCTGCCGAATTGCTTAGCTAAATTTCACACAGGGATCACACACAACAACTGTGACACTTGATGTTCGTTTCACTTTGCCCTTCAAGGAGGTATTTTTGAATTACTAATTCCTTGTATGGCTCGGGTGCTGGCTAGTTCAGCGATTATTCTGTTGTATCCTGACAGGCAGTTGTTAGCTGGACCATAAGCCCTCAGCACACACATTTAAATATCTCTGATCTGGAAATTTGGGTGGCAGATCTGCTCAGGAGTCCCATCCAGACTTAGGGTCCTGCCCATGTTTATATCAGTGCTTCTTGAAAGAGGAAAGACAGAAAGGAAGGGAATAAGAAAGAAGCCCAAAACCACAACACAAATTTGCCACTTAAACTTACTGACAGAACTGACCTGCAAAGTACAAACAGTAACAGAGAATTAAGATATTCACACTTTTTCATAGTATTCCTCCAGGTATAATATATAATGTTTCCTTAATACAAACCACTTTGGAGTGACGATCAATGAAATACATTAAAATACAATAAAAACACGGGGTTTAGCATAAAAATATGGTTCCAACCTATGGGCTTGTAAAGGAAAAGTCAGCAGAGCCTTACTCCTCTTGTAGGTAAATTCTGAAGTTTCATCCCCTTGTTCACAAGCCAGGCGGAATAAAAATATCCACCTACACTAAACCAAAGGGAGCCACTCGTAACCCAGACACAACCACAACAGACATTCTCGACAGTCCTTGGCTTAATAGAACACTGCTTTGTGGTTATACCCACCACTAGGATTTCATCTTGCAAGTTCTAGCACGTTTAATTTATTCCAGGTCATACATCAAATATAATATTAAAATTTAAGATGGCGTTTGAGATCGAGATTTTCTTTTGCAGTTCGAGTAGAGAGAACACAGTTGGGACTGTGGGTACATGAGTATATTAATACATAAACACAAACCTGCAGCCATCACTCAAGAAAAACAATTGGTCTTTAAGAGGGGGGAAAAGTTGTAAAAAGAATCAATTCCATTAAATAGCTCTATAAATCAATTCCAGCGAAAATCAATGGGAAACTACATCCACCATGTGCCAAGTAACTCCCACACATCAGGTGCAACTGTCCGTGACAGCGGCCACGCAGCAGCTCTGCCAGCCGGGAATTCAGACAGCTAAGGGCTGAAGCAAAACCCCCAGCATTGCCCGTGCTGCCCTCCTGAGAGCCCTGGCACTGCCCACACTGTGTTCCTGAGAGCCCCGGCACTGCCCACGTTGCCCTCCTGAGAGCCCCGGCACTGCCCTCCTGAGAGCCCNCTTGTTTAAGCACGAGTTCAGGAGTTCCACATCGTGTCAGTCTTCCTAGTTCAGTGACTCCCCCAGTGACTGTGCCAGGCCACTGCCCTCTCACTTTCAAAGTGCAGCTCAGTTGCATTTTCACATTTATACGTGGTGGATGCCCCTTCAATGACTGGAGAAACCCTTGGGGCTTTCATTTTGCGCTGGCAGCTCTCAAATGACTTTAGAAACAAAACCCCTGGGGCTTTTGTTCTGTGTGGCAGAGTAGAGAGGGCACGGAAGATTCTGGCTTTGTTAAAACCTGTAGAAAAATTCATGTCCTGTGTCTTCCCCTTCATGTGCTTCACGTGTGCTGTCATGTCTCTAGGCCATTAGAGACACACTGTTTAAGAAATTAAGATCTAGCATTTTTGCAATAGAAAAACTTGATGAGTTGGCCTCTGCTATTCAGCACTAAGTACCAAAACCCATTTTTTCCTGTTGTAACTGAATGTTCAGTGTAACTGAATTCAGTTACTGCACACAGAAACACTCATGTCTGGTATTATACACATATATTTAAAACAGAGAAAGAATGAATATATGTGTATGACAAATAATGAACAATTTAAGGAGAGGGCTCAGGACTGTCTCTGGCAGCGAATTAAACTATCTACTGCATCTCTCCAAGGATCTGTGACCCAGCTGCAGGAGGGATCTGACCTGAAAATTGCATTTTTGATCTTGGGCCTGATCTTAGCAATCAGCACCCTCAGCTTACTGATTTCATTGGGATTTGAGAGCATTTGATATCAAACCTTCCATCAGTCACAAGTTTCCCCTAGATGTAAGGACATGCAGTTCTGGAAAGCAAGACTCCAACATGGGCTGAGATTTGATGTCAAGAGTAAGTGGGAATTGTACAATCAGAAGCTTCAATCTAACCACTGGTATTTGGCAAGACAAAGCAGCAACACATTGAAGTTTATCTCTTTTGAATTATCCCTTAAAACTCTATCATATGACTCTTCTGCTCCAGAAGAATTAATCAAATATTTCAAAGTATACTAAGGGAAGCTGAAGACCATTGTCAATAGAACAGCCAGATTTTCCTGCAGTTAACAGTAGATGTTCCTCATTTTCCCTGTTCCTAAATGCATTTGCAGTGATACTTCATTTACTGTGATTTCAGTTTCGTACAAGTCAGGAAAAAAAAATCTTTGTGGCAAGTGGCCTTCAAGCATTATAATAAGGAAGGGCGTTTGCAGAGAGTTTTGAAACACGGATCCTGTTCTAAAGAGAGTCTCCATGCACAAACAGATGCCTCAACAACACTTGCATGGATGTAACTTGCAACTATTTGGTGACTCTCTGAAGTTCTGCAGTAGCTCAGAGTGAAGAAATTACTGTTATATTTATGAAGGACAGCCCAAAGCATGGTGCAAAATTTGTGTGGAAAGACACAGAGAAAACAGATAGGAATAGACACAGCCCAGGGAACAAAGAGATTACAGTGATACAGCAAATACGTAGGAATGGTTGGAAAAAGCAAGTATGTGCACAACTGGGGAAGAAGAAAAAAATCCCACAGGTTAGATAACCAAAGCATAAATTGCAATAAGCAGACACCAGGGAATAGGAGTTGAAGCCAGCATAGGGATCTGAAGTATCAACTTGCATTTAAAGATTATCATAGTTAAAATCATAAACCAAATTGCATAATAGGCAAATGAGATGAACTGAAAGATTAAGCTATGGAAACAGACTCAGAGAGAGGATTGTAAGGATTTTTTCTTTAAAATCCTGCTCCTGAACTCTTTTATACTCAAGGAAAAAAAAAATCTTAAATCCCATTTCCTGCCAGTATAGGACTAAAATGTTAACACCATATTTCATAACAGTTAACGTGAAACAGGATTACTGTGCTGACTTGTTCTTGAAGAGCAAATACACTCTAAAAACTGGATTGGGAAGGAGGTAGATTTCTTTCTGACAAATCCGCTGACAAGAAGCAGGACGGAGAAAACGTATTTTTCTCTATGACTTCTGGGGATGAACAGAATTTAAAAGCCTGTTGTCCTCAATAGCATTGATGTACTCTTCCAGTTGGACTTTTTTTGTTCAGTTATTCACTGTAGAGACTGACTTACTATGAATAATCGTGCTTTTCTTTCCTACTCAGATGAAGTGCTTACACTCTTTTCAATGAAAGCAAAAGGAATGTCTTGTTAAACTTAAGTTTAAAATAAGCCAAAAAGATCTTATGAAGAAGATCCAATGACCCATCAGAAGGAATAGCTTCTTTATACCAGCCAGGAACTGCCTCCCAAGCAAAAGAGATTCAAACCCAACCCAAGCAGAGGAGCCAGCCAGAGCCTTCTCTGACACCGCAGTCTATCCGGGACTTCACTGTGTCAAAGCCTTTTACACGGAGAGCACTTCGGCAGCGAGTGTGACACATCCAGCGAGACTCCTAATGCCTTGCCAGTTTTCTCTCGAGCCTTTGAACTGTGACCTCAAAGCAAATGAATCTGAGAAGAAAATACATTAATCAGGCATTCACTCAGCCAGGCTCTGGGTTTTTAAAGCAGGGATCTGAATCAGCTATATCGCCTCCCACTTCTTTCCTGATACAATTAGTCAGCATCTGCCCCGGCAGCCAACCCGCTGCCTCTCAGAGGGGGGCACAAGCAGCTGCAACTCCCTTGCCCACTGCTACTTCCTAACAGGCTGCGGAACCACGGGAACAGCTTCTGAATTCCGCCTGGTGAAGGTTCGCATCCCTTCCCTGCGCTCCCGGGAATGAGAGGAGCTGAGAACAGCTACCACTTACAACCTCTTTGATTCCCTGCTCCAGCCCCAGCGCAGGTTTAGACGTGTCCCAGCCACACCTCTCCCACCTTGGGCCAAGGCCATGCCAGCTCCACACACCTGTTGGAGGCTTCCCCACATTTTAAGGGAATCCCCAGAAGGGGATTTGCAGGTGCTCTGCTCCCTTCAAAGAGTGCAGGCAACAAATCAACCTGGGAAACTGGACCCATAGCATTCAATGTGGCCCTCTGACCTTTTTCAAAATGTTCTCAGCCCACCAGGCTGGCAGGACTGAACTTTACAGCTAAGTGTTTTGAAAGAAGCGTGTGCTTTTAAAATCCAGTTGAATTTTTGCTAGGGAAACTTTCAAAGGCATCATTAGTGTATCTACAGGAGTTTTGCAATTTTAGGTTACAGGTGATTACAGCAAATAAACAGGCATGCAAGTCAGGGTCGGAAGCGGGCTTCTACTTAAAGCCTGCCTCACCAGGGACTTGGAAAATAAATAAACCCCCCAAGCAGTTCTGTTTTACCCAACAGCTTTAAGTCCAGCCCCACTCCTAGGGCTGGATTGTGCAAGCTCTTACTCCAGCAGTCACACCGAGTTCAAGCAAAGTGCCTGAGTAAGCATTTGCAGAATCTGACCCCCCCCAGCCAGTTATCTATACAGCACCTATTTGTGCCTTGCACTGCAAGCTCTTTAGCTGGGGACGTGGTCTGGCAGTATATTGTCAGCTGCAATGTGCTTTATCTCCATTTATAGCATTAAATCTAATTTTTGGTGCCAAGTGCAGCATTAGCCTTACAATGACATCTATTAAAGACATTTTCCCCTGAAGACTGTGATCTGACCAACAACGAGTTTGCACTGTTCATATTTTTATTTTATTGCAAAACCACCATGTTCATACTACCTTTCCACTTCTCTAATTTCAAGCATTTTCTTAAAATACAGTACGACAGGCACTGAATTACAGAAATCCCACACCCTGGCATTACACTGACTTCACCTGAGATGCTGCCATCCTTCCTTCCTTGAAGATTTACAAAACTGGGAACTTAAAATTAAAGCAGTAAACTTGACTGGTTAGTCTCCAGTAAGGTGAAAGCTTAGCAGAGGCAGACTTGTTTTCTCTGTGCCATCAGAAGCATTCCTGGTGGGCACCCAGCCCCTTCCCCCCTCCCAAGGCACAGAGGAGGCAGGGGACAGCGGCCTGGCACAGCATGGAGCAGTTCTTATGGAAAAAAATCTGCAAGTTCCCCTGAAATGCTGCATCCTGCGTGCCTCAAAGGACAGCTGCTACCTTCTCACTTACAAAAACGTGACCCCAGCCAGTCAATCTACAGTGCTAACGCTGTCAGATACCCTCCCACTCACCACTTTTGATGGTCAAAGCCATTGAAATGCAGTGGCTTCCCCTCTGCCTCAAAAGGGGATGTGCTTTGCTTCTGCTCCAGGAACTTTTAGGGAGGGTGCTTTGAGTTTTTTACCCTTTTTGGTGAGGGTACAACCCAAGCTGTGTTAGGTAGCAGGAGTCCATGTGTAACCACAGAGGAAGCAAGCACAAATAGGCAAATGTTCTGAATAATGGCAGCGTAAATGCACGTGGGAACTTGCTTGAACTCACCTGGACTCCTTTCCCCCTTCCTTGTCCAACCAGTTAATGGACAGGGAACATCCCAGTCCTCTGGCATACGGTATTAGATGCTCTGGGCATTAGGTAGAAAAGTACTGATAAGCCTTTTGAAATGGAACAGTTGGCGTCATGTAGCCCAGGACCCACTTCATATGAACTCTCAAAATTTGGAAAGGAAGGGAGGTTTTATTGATTACAAGTGAAACAGAGAAACTGAGGTGCTTAATCAGTCATTGCATCTAATGGGAGTGGAAGCTGGTTTGTTGAGCTATGGCCATGCTTCTGTTCCGTTAACGAAGAACCCACGTGCAGCTTCCAGAAAGTCATATAAATATCTCAGAAAAGGTTACATGAATATGCCAGAGATACAGCTGTAAGTCACAGATTGCTAATTATGAAAGCATTTTGAGATCTTTGAGTGGAAAGGATGTCTTTTCTGGATAGGCAAATATTTTAATTCCATACTCCAATGATGACTGTTTCAGCAGGACTCCTAAAATATACTTTCCTTCCATGACTGTCCTCTACGGTTAGTTACACTTCCATGCATGATTTCCAGTACTACAGCTCTATCAAAAGCACTAGTTTTCTCTGCATGTGCTTCCACTTACAGGACTCTGAATTAGTAGTACAGCATTCAGCTTGAAATCCTCTTGCACAATTAACAGGGTGCAATATAAGACAATAGCAGCCACTGTTGTTATTTTCTGTTCATTACATGCTAATGGACATTCAGCCCATCCGTCAAATACCATGGCCTTACACAGGCAAAGGTGAAGAGGTATAGACAGATGAAATTATTTTTCCAGATTCAAACAACCTATCAGTGGCAAACAAATTCTCATACTCAACTCTATTTTAGCCACCACAACAGAGATGTCAGAATGAAGCTGATGGTCCTCTCTCCACACTCAGGTCACTTTTTCCCTCACTCAGGAGCTGAGGAATATCAGTACAGCAATTAAACCCATCACCTTACAAGCAGCAACCAGAAACTGGGAGACCCAGCCTGACTGGAATAAACCAGCTGACTACAGCTGCTAAAAAGAGGTCCACACTTGGGCAAATACTCAAGACATTCCTTCTCTAAGGCACCACCCATAATAACAGGCCAACAGTCTCAAACACCTCTGCATTTGGATGGATACGCAGAACCGCATACATTAAACTGCTTTTCTTGGAGTTCATTTAAGAATGCTGCCAGCTTGTAAACAGCAGAGTCAGTTTTGCTGCCAACACAATTTCTACCTAGAGCAAACGGAAGTGCTTTTCCAAGAATTTCCAAGACTGTTGCGTCACGCCATGCGCTGGCATTGCACCGTGCAACCCAGGGAGGGAAGACACAAAAACACAAGCTGCTGCTTGGTGCATCCTGAAGGGGATTATTTAGAGGCATTTACTGATTTTCTGGAAGAGACTGACGGTGCAGAACAGACCTTCCAAAAACTCCCAGTGCTCACTGCAGAGGAATATAGTCTCATTAATACTTTAGTGCTGTAGCAAAAAGAAGGTAATTTTTATAGCTGCTGTGTTTCAAATTTCATTACAATTTTGAAAGCCTTGTTTGATAAGGTACAGTGGAGACTATGAAATGTAGCATTTCTGAAGAACTAGAGAGATTTCTCTAGCCTCCCTGCCCCATCGTGGGTTTTGCATAATCCTAAAGCATTAGTCCTTTGGCAACTTTACCATTTTGAAGCTTTATTAGAATTATGTGTATGATGACAGCATTTACAGGCTCTTGCTAAGGTCAGGGTCCCATTATGCAAACTTTTAAATATGATGAGAATTTATAAGATAAATATACAAAACAAACCAAGGACATGGTATTCTCCATACTTTAAAGATGAAGAAAACTGAAGTTGCTAAACTTCCTTCATGACCATAGCATGGAAAGTTTAAATCAGGGATGGAATCAGAGCTCCTTGGACCATAAGCTCACCCAGAAGAATTAAATGTGGGCAAATATTCAACCAGTGCACCAATTCATAAAAGCAAGTGCTTATAACTAAGTTTTCTGGGTAAAACCTTTCAAGTCATAGTTTACGTTACTTTTAAAAAACACTCAGCCACACATCACTCTGCTGACATCTGAAGAATTTCAAGACAACTCTCGTTCTCATGCCAAAACTCCCGTTACTGAGCATTCTGGTACTATGGTTCTGGCTAGGTACACTTTATAGCTGGGCACACAAATTAATAATTTTCAGTGGATTCCTTGCCATCTACAACTTTGGTAGATATTTTCCCTGCCTAGAAGGACATCCATGTTTCTGTTTGAAGACTGGGAATAATCATGTCACTACCATCACATTATCAAAGAACATTTCAGCTGCCTAGAAAAGAACAAAGACGTTTTTTCAAGGAAGTTTGATGCAAAAAGTTCCACATGAGGACTGTTCTGAATGCTCTATAAGGGTAAACAGAAACTAGGAATAGCAAAGCACCTCACCCTTCCAGAGGTAGGGGAAACAACATTAAATAAATGACTCAAGAAACTTCTTATATAGCATTAAAAGAAATTAAGACTTGTTTAAAAGAAACATTCTTCAATTGTATGTCTTTTCTAGTGAAGTTTTGAGGAATACTTGTCCCTCCACAGAAAAAGCCACTACTTTACTGTTCCATCCACTCTGGGCAGCTAACTAACCCTTCGCATCAGGAGCCTCTTGCAAAGGGACAGAGAGGCGGTTTTTTCAGTTTAGTTCAATAACCACTTCTTTCAGACTGCAGAAAGCAACTGAGATTTGAGGACGGGCAGAAGGGCAGGAAAGCTTACTTCCCTCCAAATGAGAACTAGAGGTTAGAAACCAGTATCTGCTAGTTCCAAACTCATAAAACAGCAACAAAACTAGAAAATAATCAGTTCACTTTTGCTCAAAGAACACTTTCTTTGTTTTGCATTTAAACTGGAGCTGAATAAAAATCACAGAATAAGACACACAGGAAGGGACCTCAGGAGGTCGTCAGAAAGTATTTTGATAAGAAAGTATTTTCCAAATATTTTTATTTAACACTTCAAAATATTCAGGTTTAACATTTCATTGAACTTAATGCTATATAAGAAGTTTCTTGAGTCACTTCTCAGAAACAATAACATAGTAAATTAATTTTGTTTCTGATTTGCATGTTGAATCATAGTCTGAATGTGTTAACCCTGTCCTTCTGCTTAACATGAAATTTACTTTAAAGTTATTTTAGTTGCACATCAACATGTTTTAATAGGTACAGACCAGCGAGATCCAGTCTTTCTGCTGGAGAGTAACTACCACTTAGACAAACAAGCAAGCTTTAAAATAAGGCTTCATGTCAGTTGATCTCAATTCTCAGTTAAAACTGGCAATGCAAATTACTCTATTCTGTTCGTTTTCGAACAAGAGAAAAGATTTCCAAACTGTCACACTGGCTGGTGGCATCTTGACAGCAGATGGAAATGCAGTAAGTGCAGTCCTACATGGCAGTGTCTTCATGTGACTCCTAGAAAACTGAATCCACTCACTGAATGGCTCTTTATACAACGGGAGATGAGCACACATTTCGGGGAAGGAATCTGCTGTACACCCCCGTCACCTTAAACGGGTCCAGGAATGAATGGGACTAGCCCAGCATGAAGGGCAGTCAGGTTGTTTACCGTGAGGCCTCTCCCCAGTCACTCCATCGTGTATCTCTTTTTGCACTCATGGCAAAGGGCTGATTTGAAGACAATTTTATCTTGCACAGTGTTTGGTTCAGTGGGGGAAGGGAGTGGATAGGGCAAACTGATACATTATAAAAAGCCATCCCCTCTTCCTTTACCCAGGGGACTGAAGGACAGCAAATGCCTCAGGCCAGCGTACTGACATGAAATGCTCCCTGCCTCCCATCCAGAACCTGGGCGAGGACAGCATTGGCACGCTTTTCCATCCAGTATCCAAAGCTGGAAGAACACGAGGGGGCTGTTCCTAGATCCTGCACAGACCTCTCAGAACACCTAGCAGCAGAAGCAAGAAGTTTACCCTGTTTTCAGGGACGCTTTTATTGGGAGAGTTCCCTGATGACTGTTTTGAGCAGGAAACCAATCCCTGCACTTCTCTAAACTCTTCTCACTGCCAGCTGAAGACTCAGACCCTTCTTCCAGCTTAGCTGTCAGTGCGTGTGTCTTCTGACACTTTCTGCAGGACAGCTCAGTTGGTCTTTTCTCCATTAGAGAGAGAAAATGCAGGAAGCTTCCTGTAGTAGATCCATTTCTAAATGCGTGCTTGAGGTTTTCAGTTTAAAAGATCCCTCTTTAGCCCCTTCAAATCTGCAGGGCGCACATCCGAAAATGTGATGTGATACATATGTAATCCTGGATAAACTACATTCCCCACCCCTTGCCATTAAGTAAAATCAGTAACTAGAATCCCTGTTTAGGATTTGTGATTACAAGGATCACCCTCCGCCCTGCCCTGGTCAAACAATACGGGCTCTAGGAAAGCCTGAGAGCCGTCATTTCAATAATGCAAAACCCTGTTGCTTCCACTCCAGAACAGCTGACTTGAAGTGCATGCTAGGCTGTGCTTATTAACAAAATGAGAAATCTGATACATAGAAAGAAAACACTATGTGAGGATTAATCCTGGATTGCAGTTTGTGGCCAGCACTGGGCCGTCATCCAAACACAGATGAAAAAGAACAGAATTTCTCCCACCTGTCACTTACAGCAGGTACAGCTATTGCTGTCTTGTAGCCTCCTCCTTCACAGCTATTGTAACCACTTACTTTGTATCAAGCTTAAAATTCAGGATTGACCTCACTGTTTCACTTCTTTGTTTTGTGGGAGCCAGCACTGGAGGGTGAATTTTCTTTCCAGGAATTACAAACAAGAAGCTGTGAGTAACTTACAAGTTTGGACAGCTAGCACAATACACGTATGCTTCAAGGAAAGAAACCCTGCTTAGAACTGGCATCCTGTTGGAACCTGGAGATGCTAACTGAACAAGAAAATACAACTCTCAGGAACATCTTCTTAACAGTGTTCTGCTGCTTTTGACAGAAGTAAGCACACTGTCACCGCTGATTGCCAGAGACCTGAACAAACCCGTGCAGTTTCTTTGCCAATGAGCTACTGCGCAGCAGAGTGAAATCCCTATTGCAATGCATTGTCCTTGCTCCTGATAGTACAGCAAGACAAAAACCAATATAAGGAGCCCTAATGGCTCGGTCGCGGGTGTTCAATCCATACCAAACCAAAGAAGTCATCCTTAGTTTTTTTTAAATATATTCTCCTGCTCATGGTTGGGCTGACACTGTTGTTGCAATGCCACAGCTGAGCCCTGTTAATTTTTCTCCAAGCCCAGCAGGGAAGGCATGTCTGCTGATGCTGAAATGGTCCCTTCCCATTGAGCTTCGCCTGTCACAATACAGCCAATATAATGGCTATGCCACAAATGTGATTCTGCTTTCTCCCACTCCAACACCACATTTGCTGCGGCACTGAAATGCTGCTTTGTGGCAACGTTCTTCCCCCGCTGTTGGCAGAAGCTGCAGTGTTGTTTGTACACTTTATCAGTCAGATTTGGTTAGAGGATGGGAAACTTGGTTTTCTGTAGAGAAAACATGGCAACCTCTTCCTACCAATACCTCTGCCTGTCAAGCCACGATATGTTCATCAGACTGGATGACAGGGTTAAATGCTGCAGTCAGCACAAACAGGAGTTCTGATAGGAAGGCAAATGCACCTCGGTTTTCAAACATCATCCCATTTTCCTACATCTATCATCAAAAAAGGCAGCAGGAGCTCAAAGAATAGCCACACACTATTTTCTGCGAGGTCAGAAAACGCACAACATACAGTTTATGTTTGACAGTACTTAATTACTATGGGCTGTAAAGATGCTAGAAAGCGAGATCTCTCATTGCAAGATCTGCTGTTCACAACTCCAAATTTCATGCTGTGACCACCAATTTTGGGCTGCGGTGGCTGTTTTAGAGAGTTTAAATCCATTACACAGCCAAACTGGTTAGCATTAGGTTGTCTTCTAGTTATTTTAAACAACTAATCAAAATAAATTGAACATGTACCCTTCCTGAACAAGGCCTCTCACCTTCTCTTTCTCTCCTCTCTCCCCCCACCCCTTGTCACACATCGGCTTCTGCCAAACAATTCAGCACTGACACTACAGCGCATCACATGATACCAAGTGCTTCAACCATCTTGCAATACTTATTACTATCTACACATCCATAAGTCATTCCGTCTAGAAACGTATGTGAATACTAACATGAGCTATTTCTTTATGCATTAAAGATTTAGAGTTCTCCCACATCCTTGGAAGAGGCTTTTCCCCGCCAAACACTGAAAAATCATCCCTTTTATGTACGTGTGTCTCATCTGCATTTCACGTAGATTAGGAAGCATGACATAAGGAAAACCTGCCATATCCTCATATTCTCCCGTTTCTCCTGCTTACGCTCCTGTGGCCACGCAAGTCTGTCATGATTAAGCAATGGATTTTAGATGTCAAAGAACAAGGCACTTGCACAGGGTGTCCTTACCCATGTTAGAATGGAAAGTAACAAATGTAAGACGTTGCTTATTCTTAATGCTGATCTCCTCCAGAGCTAAAATGATATGTCAGTAGCAGGTGGCAAGTTTGAAGACCCCCCTCCCCTCCTTTTTTTTTTTTTTAATAAATATAACAAAGGGCACACAGATTTGACCTAATGGGTCAACCATCAAAAGTTAAACTGATTTAAATAATTAGACCTAGAATGTCAGGCACCACTGCAAATAATTGCTCCTAATGCTTTTAGGATTAGATTGCTAATGAAAAGGCGCAAAAAGGAGGCCATTTGCAGTTGTGGAAATAAGTCAATTTTCTTTCCATATGTCATTTTCCCCATGCAGATTTGCTGTGAAATCCTAAGGAGTCNCCCCCCCCCCCGCTTTTTTTTTTTTTTAATAAATATAACAAAGGGCACACAGATTTGACCTAATGGGTCAACCATCAAAAGTTAAACTGATTTAAATAATTAGACCTAGAATGTCAGGCACCACTGCAAATAATTGCTCCTAATGCTTTTAGGATTAGATTGCTAATGAAAAGGCGCAAAAAGGAGGCCATTTGCAGTTGTGGAAATAAGTCAATTTTCTTTCCATATGTCATTTTCCCCATGCAGATTTGCTGTGAAATCCTAAGGAGTCATTTACAGCTTTCTCTCCAGAGCTGCTGTAGTATATACAATAGTTCTGAGTAATAAAAAATAGTAACAAGTCATCTTGAAATATTAGTTGTTTATACACTGTATTTATCAAGCATAGCAAACATCTGCTCATCGTTCTGACATTTTCCAATGAAAGTGACTATTGCATATTGTTTTCCCCTTAATTTCTGGAAAAACATGGGAGCTATTCAAATATAAACAGCATTCCACAACAAATTTAAACCAGTTTTGGTCAAAGGATAGTTCATTAGCAGAATGTAATTCTGATGCTCTTAACTGGTTTCTGGCTGCTCTCTCAGATTTATTCTAACAGCTAAGTAGTACCCTGAGTGATTTCAGTAACCGTCTGCTAAACACTTGGTTCCATATATAATTCATTAATTCTTTGAAAAGGTGTATATACCCCCGCCCCACTCGCAGATTCTAACGCCAAGTTACCCGTCTCTGGAAGCGCCCAGGCCACCCGAGTTCTCAAAGGTTGCGGATTTCGCAGCAGAAAGATTCGAGTGCCCAGACCCCGTGTGTACATAACGCGTTCCCCGGGCGGTGGCGGGGCCGGGCGCGGTGTCCGGCGGCCGCGGAGCCCCCGGGAGGAGCGCGGCTGGCGGCCCCGATAACGGGGGGCGCGCCGAGAGCCGCC
>VYZQ01011114.1:71164-88058 GCA_013400655.1 Mystacornis crossleyi
GGAGCCCGGCAGCGCCCGGCCGCCCCGCGGGACCCGCGCCCCCGCCCGCGCCCCGCGCCGCGTTACCTTCTTATTGCATCTGGAGCAGCAGCTTTTCTTCCCCTTCCCCTCTCCTCCTCTCCCTCTCCTGTCCTCTCGGTTTATACCAGCCTGTTCCTCATCTCACAGCCTTCCTCCCAGCGCCATCTTGCAAGCTTGTGACGTTGGGAGCCGCTCACCCCTGACCCACATTTGAATAGAAGCCAAAATGAAAAAAAGGAGAGGAGAGAGCGAGGGAGAGAGGAGAGAAAGAGAGGGAAGAAGAAGAAGAAAGAGCGGAACAAGGAAAGGCAGGGAAAGCAGCAGCTAAGCAAGTGCTGTGCCAGTGTGGAACAGCATCGGCTCCGCTCCCTTGCCAGCTAGTTTAGTAATAAGCAATTTCCTGCTTTTGCAATAAATGTTGCCGCGGCAGGGCTGGGAATCTGAGTAATTCCCACCGAGGGACCAGGGCTTCCCCCACCCCGAGCCTCTCCCGCCTTCCCTGCCACCCACACCCCGAAACCCAGCTCGGAGCCCGACCACTGCCTCGCGGCAACCCAAATACTGCTGCTCCCTCACAGGTTTTGAGCAATGAAAAATGCATTTATTAAGATTATTTCTCCCATCACTGACAAGCTCTCAAGCGTGTGTTAAGAGAAATTATATAGATTATAGCTTGTACATATATTGGAATCTGAAATGAGTTTTATACACAAATTTAGGAAACATCATGTATAGCACTATTTGCATATTAGCTTTTTGTCACTCATGTCTATGTGTTAAGGACTGTCACTGCATTTTGCATCATTCAGGGCACAGATACAGACTTGGCCTTTGCACCCATAGAATCTGAAGTTTTGTTTTGTGCATTTTTAAAAAGTTATTTACCTATTGGAAGTATATCGGGGGGGGGGAGTTATTTGTGTTTTGTGTCCCTGGTCCTGCAAAATTTCCATGCATGCTTAACTTAAAGCACATCAGTAATCACACTGAGTAAGAAGGGCTACTCAGATGTTTCCACTAAGCGTGTGCCCAGCCTGTAAACAAACTCAACCTATTACTTTGTAAAATGTTGAGTGAACTTTAACATTTTACATCTTAATCTTACTGACCATTGCCACAAAGTACAACTGTGCAGAAATCTGAATTATCCCTTTGTAGCACTCTCTCCCTTCTATAGCTAATTAATCCATAGTAACAGGAGCAATGCACATAAACATTTTTATTGTAATTGTGCACAGGAGTACTTCCACTATTCCATTTAGGAACCACTGTACTCGCTCCAAGTATGACATGACATTTCCTTTCCTTCTCTGCCCTCACAGCCACCCATAACCAAAATTCTCTGTAGCTTTAGCAAGGCGATTCATTAGTGAAGCTAAGCCTACGTTTAACATATGTCTAATAATTCCCTAATAGCCACAACGCCAGTGACTCTCTCAGCCACTTCCTGTGCAGATCCCTGCAGTCTGCATGCCCTTCAGCTGGATCCCAGCTGCAGCTTAAGCTCTCCATCCCTGATAATAAAGATATTTTCTAGTTGCTCATCCAGAGTTCAAAGTTTTTGCAGGACATGGTTTCTTCAGCCTTACCAAAGTGGCTTGAGGAGCAAATAAAGATAAGGGAAATCACAACAGCCATATCAGAAGGGTCTGGACTGGTGGTTTGTTCACAGTACACCCAATAAAGAGCAGAACACTTTAACAGTGGTGAGAACAGCAAACCTGACTGTCAGCACAAGACCCAGTGAAGTAGATAAGGATCAATTCAAGACTCTTCCCCCACCAGGAAAGTTAACTTGAGATCACTGCTGCTGCTCTGAGTTGTATTTTAAAGCTAAGTGGCCTTGCAAATAGCCAAGGAGGTGTAGGTAGCCATTTGTTTCACACTGTGCCAGAGGAATTGGTAGGCAAATACACAGAAGTCCTTGCACTATATAAACAGGGCAAAATGCATTATAAATTTTTTTCGGGTAAGTTTAGACATTTGCGTTTAGAAAGACACACTTTTGTGAATATTTGTGTGGCATCTCAAGACCTCAACAATGCCACCATCTGCCCTCATCTTCCTTCCTTCCGCTGAAGCTTTCCACCCCAGCACAATCTGTGTGCCCCTGCCAGTTCACAAACCAACATCTTTGTTCAAACCCGCTTTCATCAGACATTTGAACAAAGGTGCCAGGTTTTTCACAGGAATGGCTTGAGGCACAAGACTTTCAGCCTGTCTGCCAACTTTGCTAGGCAGGTGTTAACTTTTGAGGGTGAAGGGGAGAAAGAAGGTTGGGAAGTTGGACAGAAACATCCTAAAATGTGACCACAAGGTTTAGTCTAAAAAGCTTAACTTGTATTTGAATCTTCTCTAGGTTTTTGAGAAGATATTGAGAATGATCAGTTTGCAGCATCCCTCAGGAAATGGAGAGATGGACACATCTCATTGCAGTAGAGAGGAGATTAAAAAAAAAAAAGATAGAAATTAGGTGTCTGGCACCTAGAAATGATACGGTATGATACAGCACTGCATTCAGCTTCATATATAGGTGATAATTACAAGGTTGAAAAAGAACTAATGAGAAAGGTAGACCTGGCACTGTCACTAGAACCATGGACATCTGTGGAGAATCTGATGAGCCAAGTTGAAGTATGGCCACACCCACCTGGAAAACATCTACAGGCACGCAAGACAGATACCATGATACCTGTAATGTCTCCAAGCAACCACAGCCAGGGAATTTGCCATCCAAACAGAGGGTACACCCTCGAGTTCTGAGAAATCACACCCACTGTGGGCACATCTGGCACTGGTGAAACGTGCCCCTGTGTGTCAAAAGCAAACCTGTTGCTCAGGTGCAGAGAGCAGCATGCTCAGATGAAAGGCGGCGTTAGAAGGGTATGGTAGCACTCTGCTTGCAGATACTGTGGCACAGTGGGCGCGTTCTGAAGGACGATTTGAGCTTGTGAATACTTTGAAGAAAGAGGCTCTTCAATTTCCAGCTGGACACTTGTCATTAGTTTCGTTTTCTAGTTTTGTTTGACTGTAATTTCTAGCATTTATACTGAAAAGAGCACGGAGAGGATGGCAGAAGTGAATTGTGCTGGGTGCTCTGCAGACACAATTCAACTTTCTCCTCGGTGTGTTGATGAGTACATTGAATCCAACGCATCCAAGTAGCTCTGACAAACAGAACTTAGAACAGAATCCGAAGAACAAGCAGATTTCACACCATCCTTGTATCTTTAGTATCTACTCACAAATAGCTCTGTAATGCTGCTTTCAACCAGACGAGTTTAATTAATTGTATCCCTCCACAAAATAAGCTGTTGTTTGCAAAATACTTAGACTCAATCCAGTGACTGAAACCCAGAGGAATTTCAGGGCTTCAGATCGTTTTCGGTTTTCAACAAACTGATGGGTTCAGAAGCAACTCCAGCTCTTTGTAGCAGTGCTAAGAGCAAGTTTATACTCATCCGAGAACAGGAAGAGGACATGGGTAGAATTATTATAGTGGCAAGCAAGTGCTGTGGGTGAGGAGTGAAGTAATCTGAGCAAAGAAAATGCCATTGCAGAAAGTAAACAGAATAACGACCAAAGGGTGGCCATGTGCCCTTGCGGCTCTTCAGTGCCACCTGCCTTCCGTCCCAGCGCTGGTGGATGGCCAGTGCCATCTAGCAGGCAAACCAGTTGTTTACAGTAGCGAACCGATGGGTAAAGCTTGGCAGAGAAGCTGACATGAAAAGCGAAAAACTGCAGTTCAAGGAACTAAGCAAAATATACAGGGCAGAGAGTGCCAGATTTGGGCTTTTGTCTGAAAGCAAAGTGAAAGCAAGGAGTAACCAGCCTGCTCCTCAAGAATAGGTAACGATTTCGCTCTAAAAAAAAATTAAACCAAGTTTCTTAGCAGAGGTTTGCATTCGTTGTCTCTGCAGTGGGGTAGTCCGGATAGCTCCACGAAAAATGCTGAGGGCCAGAATGTCAGCCTGGAACTGAAAGAGGCATCATGTGAAGCATTGCAATGACCCGGGAAACTGTGCTTGAATAGTACCAGAACACCTGGTGGTAGAAAACCACCGTTTTCGGTTTTCGTGAAACGAAAAACTTATTTCACTGTCCCCTCCATAGAAATATTCCTCTACAGTCAGACATATGTATCTGGAAGGTCTTTTCCAACAAACTCAGAAGTGTTCATGAAGGAGTTTCCAATTTTTTGCTAAGATGGGTTTGGAAAATCTTTTCTCTCTTAGCTGCAAATGTGCTGTGCTTGAATGTACATCCTCAGTAAAGCTCCTTCATCATTCACTGGATTAGTTGGTTCCCCCACTCTGTTACTTCTGGTCTTTTGACTGCAGTTGGTGGATGATGCACAGAGAATAATATCTCGATTTTTGTGTAATGATACCTTAATTTCTCATTTCTGTAGCTGGTTTTACTAATTCAAAACTTGACACAAAACAAATTTGACAAGTAGTTTTTCCACATTTGAAAAGGGGAAGAAAATGCTTTTGGAAATACATTTGTACTGAAGGAAAACCAGAAACTGTAAATGTAACCTGAATCCTTAGTATCAAAAACTGCCACAAAGGTCCCCAGTTCAGAGCTAATTTTATGCTGTGGCTGGTCACAGGTTCCCTCAGCTCTGCACTGTTTTACCTAGTGAAGGTTCTGCTCAAAATCATGAGCTTAGAACAAAATTTTTTAAAAAATCAAATACAACAGAAGGTAGCAGTTTGAAAAACTAGGTTAGTGGTTTAGTGCTTGTACAAGGTACTATTTTGTCCACTTCTGCCTCTGTTTGTTCTGATAGAAAATTTTCATTTCCCGGGAAGAGACGAAACTCACACTATTTTTGTTGCTAGAAGCTGAAGCGTTTTGCGAGACATTCTGGCATGGGCGGGGCTGAGCAAGGGGTTTTGCAACTCTAATCAGATAAAAACACTGCTTCCATTATAACAAGATCTCTGATTTCTGTTGGCCTGTGAATTTCATTGCAAATATGTTCACTCTGTACTTATCTATGAAACGTCTGTATTAGACTATGTCTACCCTGTCAGTTAACACAGTCTGTGCAGTGGCATCACTGCACTGGGCTGTGGGAGAGTAACGAAGTAAGGGAAACAAGTGATGAACAAACCCACTACCTGTGTGTGTTCAGAATAAAGAGTGAATTGCTGAAAATAAGTCTCAAAGAGATGTCAAAGGAGATGAAAACAAAAATGAAACATTACTTCAGCCATGTGTAAGCAGGGAACAAGAAAAGAACTGGTGCTACTTTGAAGAGTGGACGAGGAAAACATTAAGAATAGTTTTGTACCTGAAATCTAAATGTAGCTTCACCATAGCTTTTAACAGGAACAGCGGAGTTGAAGAAGGGAGCAAACCCAACATGATTAGTTGGAATGAGGGGAAGAAAATGGAAGTTATCACAATAAACATGAAAACAAATCTAAAATAGCTTAACATTTCCAAGTGAGAGAGACAAGTAATTTTCATCCCAGAACTCCAAAAGAACTAGTACCAGATTGACAGCAACCATCTGAAATAAATTTTTGAGTTGGAGGTTGTTCTTGCATGATTTGAAAATAGTAGATGTAATAATTTTGTTTTAAAAATTATTACAAAGTTATCTAAGAAGCCATGAATTAATTGGTTTTGAGACCAGATCTCAGACTTTTGGAAGAGTTTTGAAGAAAAATATATTTAACATATTCAATGAATATTTTTTTAAAAGACAGAGAGCAAGAGAAGATAAACAGGATAAAATGCAACCACAATGCTGATTTTGTCCTGGACACTTTATCTTTGCAGAGATAACTGATTGTCTAAGCAAGGGGAAAAGTAGTAGATCTAATCTATACAGATTTTAGTCAAGCATTTGATATGATGCCACATGGGAAGTTATTCATTAAGACGGAGAAGATGGGGATTAGTACAAGAGCAGTAAAATGCGTAAGAAGTTGTCTGAAGGGGAGATGTCAATAGATTGCTATTGGGATAGAGATTTCTAGTAATTCAAGATTGAACTTGTTTAATATTCTCTCTAATGATCTATTGTCATTTAAGATGGAGAATGGTAAAGAAATGTTCTGCTGGAAGAGTCAAGAGGCACCACTGTTAACAGCATCAGAGTATTGTGGCAGATGAGCTGGAAGACGGTGAAAGTGATGGAAATGGGATGCAATTCCATACAGAAACAAACATACATTTGGGATGCACTTCACCATTAACAATTGAAAATTAAGCATCTTCTTCAAGCTAGTCTAATCCAGGGCTTCTTCTGCAGGCACTGAAAAGGGGAAAATTCCCTGCGAGTGGAGGTCTATCCTGCCTCTTTTGGGTTCTTGATTTAGGATAAAAGGAACTGTTGCGTGGGTGTATGTCAGTCTCCCTATTAACTAAACAGAAGTTTATGCAGAAGGATACAAGAAATGTAGATTCTCTTTAAGGAAGAAAACTGACTATAATATGAAAAAAAAAAAAAGAAAACAGATCTCTGTATTAGTTTGTAGTGGATGACTGTAAACCATCAGTGCTTGAGGCAGCGAGAGAAATGAAAAATGTGATCCTAGACAAGATTCTTCCAGCAGCAGTGGGAAGGCACTGCTGACATTGCCCAGGGCACTGCTGGACCACTGTGTCTGTCGTAGGATCTTGTCACAGGTGTTAGGACAGGTATCAGTCTGTCAGGGTACCCCAGGGGATCATAAGAGACTTGAGCTTCCCAGCAGGAGGAGAGAGCTGAAAACTGCACTCTACAGAGAGGTGCTGAGCCCTGGCTCTGAGGGGTGTGCAGTACCTTGCTGCTGGTGGCTGAGAATTTCTGAGGTGCCAGGATGTCCTCCAGTGTTATGTTTCTGATGTTACAGGTGGGAAAGTGTTACTCATCAAGAACGTGTGTTTATTTTTGACCAGCTTTTTCTTGGTTCCATTTTTTGTTTGTTTATTTACATATAAGTATGTATACGTGTGTGTGTACACATACCCATCCATAAATACAAATTTAAGTTAAGTTTTGCTTCTGCTGTTTATTGGGCAGCATAGAAACACGGAGGTATATTTTGTGTTTTCTGTAATTACCCACAGAGCCAGCCAGTATTTGTTGATATGCTGCATTTCTAAGTATTTCTGGTGATGACTTTCAAGTTATAGATAACCTAAAAATCTTTTCTTGTACTCACATTAGGTAAAAATAATAGGAAAACCACCACCAAATTCATCTGTACATGAATTTTTTTTGCTTCCTTCGTGTGTATGTACTTAGAGAGGCAGTGTGTACAGTATGCATAAGTAATTAATGTTGCAAGCTGGAAGAATGAATTATTGTCAGATGGAGGTAAAGCATGCAATATGGTCAAGTAAGCAGTTCCAATAATAGCTGTGCTTATAGAAGCAAAATGTAATAGAGGGCAAACTCTACAGGTTGCCAGATTGGTGTCAGTGTGGAGCTTTGTTGCCAGTTGGTGACCAGGGGACAGCAGAAGGATTGGTTTTAGCTGAATGCTTTTAAGCTTATGTGTCACATGTAATGAGATTGCTTCTCAAGCAGTGGCACTTAAGCAAAGGGCATATGTACTTTTAGCTTGATTTAGTTGGTAGAGGTCCCACGAAAAGCCACCTTTTCCTCCCTCCTTAGCTTGGCATTTTCTCAGTGTGTGAGAACCCGTCCTAGGTGAACGTGAGCCATGTCCTGTTGTTGCTGGGACAGCTGGACCAGGGTGACACGTGCCTCTCCGCCTGGGAACTTAGCTGAAAAAAATGGAACTGTGGTAGAGGAACTAGGCTGTGCAAACTCCCCAAAAACTGGCACTGCCCAGGGTAAAGTACAAACCCAGGGAGCACTCCGGTTTTGGACAGGTCACAGCAGTGTTTTTAATTAATGTGGTAGAGAAGATAATCACAAGAACTACAAAAAGGCTCTTTTCCATCCACAGTGGACACCAGAATACTGGATATGTTGTAGCCCAGCTGAAGGCTGCCCTTTAAAGCCAACGGCCATGCAAATACCACTCCTTATATTGTATAAGAGAAAGAAACCCCAGGGCCCTTGAATATGTGCACACAGACGTGGGTGCGTATTAGCCGAGTTTCAGGGGCCTCGGAATCAGCGTCACACACAGAGGCACACGCAGAGCAGAGCTGACAGGGCACACGCTGACAGGGCAGAGTCCCCAGAGGGTTTGCTCCCTCCCCTGCCCACCTCTTCACAAACAGGCAGAGTTCAGGCCCAGCATACAAAGCAGATAAAGACTGGCATGGAAGAGCCCATGGGCAGCTTGGCAGCCTCAGTAGTTACTGGTATCAAAGGTCACTGAATGCAAAAAAATAAATACGTTACAGTGCCAGCAGGGCACTTGTGACCCAAGATAAAAGTTTCTCTACCACCAGAGATATATTTTCATGTTTGATACTTATATGAAATGTATTTACTGTGATTTTTTGAGTGTTCATGAAAATATAGAGGGGTGAAATGTTTTGCTTAATGCTGGCAAGGGGATCTGCTTCAGAGGCCAGACCCTCTCACTCTAGTACAGCACTCTGTGCTGTTTTCACGGGTACACCTGAGCTGCAAAGCAAAGAAATTCACTGTTTCTCATGCTTCTGACTCAGAGTTCTGATACTTCTCATTATTTTTACTTTTCAGAAGTGTGGTTGGATTTTTCTGTCCTAAAAGCACCTTTCTGCTTGAGTCTGACTTCACCAGTGCTGGTGTAAGTCTGAAATTACTGCACTGGAGCCACTGGAATGATATGGGTGAAAGGGAGAGAGACTCCAGCCCAGTGCCTGACATTGTTAAACAAGGTTATAAACACCATTGGTCAGTTCATATTCATCTTCTGTGATTAGTGCCAGCGGCAATGGAAAGCCTGGCCAGTCATTTCCTACCGTGTAATGCAAGGTGACTATAGTTCAGGGGACAAAGAACATGAGATTGGGGTTTTTTCAGGGACAGACAGAGGACTGGTTATGAATGTTTGGGGCGCTTTAGTTTCATTGTTGTCTGTATCAGCAGTGAGGGCTGAGTGACGCTTTCTTGCAGATCTCCAGTACCAGTTCAGAGGTTATGCATGAGAATGGGGACTCTCTGCTGCTCCCTCTTTTTAGTATTTGCATTGCTTTTTTTCTTTCTGTTTCTCTTGGAGGCACAAATCTCCGGCAATATTCTTGTATTAGCTTAAGTACAATGTAAGCAAAAAAGCAAAGCACTAGAAACCCAGTTAAAGGTGGAATTCCTGGTGCTCTTCCATTGCCCCTGGGCCAGCACGTCATTTACAGCAGCTTTTAGCCTGCTCTGACCAGTGATGGGTGACAGGATGGTGCAGGGACAGGCAGCTGCAGCTATCATTGACTGGGAACACAAAAGATGTCACAGTGGCCACCTAGTACCACCCATATGGTGTTCACAGGCTAAGCGCATCCCTAGCAGGGCTCTGGGCTGAATCAGAGGGAAATATTTTCAACTTTTGCTTAACTTCTGGTGACAAATTCAATGTTCTAAACCGTAATGCTGGCCTCACTCCTTAGTATAACATTCAGGTAATAGTCTGCTTATCCAAAATGTGCACTGAAGATCAAACTTGACATAGCGAGTAAAACAATAGACGTCATCACCACTATTTGCTGAAAAATATCTTTAGCTTGTCAATAAAAACGTAGCATTTTTCAGTGGCTTTACAAACACTGAAGAAGGATGCAGAGCAAGAAATGTTACACTCATAATTGTACAAATAGAGAAAGAAAGGGGTAAATATTTGTTCCAAGCGCTCAGACAGACAAGGGCTGAGGGAAGGTTCTGGAGTGATGAGGGACCAGAATTATGTGGTTGTGAAAGCCATGAACAACAACAACAGCAACAGCACTGCCCTTTGCATCCCGCACAACAGAAACGCTGCACTGGCTCTCCCAGAGGCTCCTGAAGGAAATCACTGCGTCTTCGTGCATACCAAGTACTCGCTCACTCTCAGGGGCTGAACTGGGGAGAGCTGGATACACGGCAGGAAAGGCCCTGGGACAGCTGGGCCCTTCTGCAAGCTTCCATTCCCCTGGAACCTTTAACAGCACATCTAAAAAGGCTTGGGCTTTACTTTGAGATTGGGGAATTTGCACTGAGGCTGGAAAACAACCTGACATGCCTTGGGCCGCAGGATTCCACATCGGAAACTGGTTAGAGCACAAGCATTTCTGCATCCCACTCCTCTGCTTAGATGAGCAACCCACGCCTCTATAAATCACCCAGGAGGCACTCAAGTTACTCCAGCTTTGTGTGCGTGCAGTAAATCACAGAGCTGTGCTGAGGGGAGACCCATCTGCCTGCTGGCTGCCGGGGCTGATGCTGCTGGTGGTGACTGAGCTGCCACCATGCCCTTACTTGCTGGTTTTGAACAGGGCTGGAGTCTTCTGGTACAAAACAAGGTTGCTTTTTCCTTGTCTATTCTTAAACATGCATTCCAGCTATCATTCGATCTGTTATGAAACACTCGGGATAAGATCACTGAGGAACCTGTGGCAAGACAACCCGACAATTTCTGGATGCTGCAGATCTTTTGGCACTTAGCTCTTTGATTACAGTCTTAGCTCTTTGATTACAGTCTTGAATATGCAATAGAAACTACATTTTCCCACTCCTCTATAGTTACTACACTTTCCTTGGTGGGTGTTCCCAGCCCCTGAAACTCCTGTCTCCTTTGCTATCAAACATTCTGATGTGCTGCTGACTGCTCTGTTCCTTGTCCTCTCTGTCCTTTCTGACCCCTTGGCTCTCTGTGGGGCAGCCAGGTGGTGGCTTCAGTAAGGAGTAAGCCCCTGTTCCCGACAGTAATGCTGCTTGTGCAAATGAAGTGAAACATCTCTCAAGAAATTGATCTCACTAAGTGTCTTCCACTTGCATTGGATCTGAGAATACTGTTTTGTTCTCTGTAACCACAAATGCTTTGAGACTTGCCTAATTGAGATTCTATAGCTCCTCTTCTGCAGGGATTTCAGCAATGGAAATCACCAGCGGCAATCTTGACTTAAGGCAGGCATGTTTTCTCTCCTCTTTGGAAATTACTTTGTCCAAAAGGGCCCAGATTTTTTGGCTTTCAGGAAATGAAAACGTGAGCGGTGAGAGAGATCTCGGTGACAGAGTGAGGAATTTGCTTGTTTTGTTATTGTGATTGCGTGGCTGGATTTTTATTAGTTGCAATGTCTTGTCTGGCTCTGCATAGAACAAAGTATGAGTAGTATGGGACAAAAATGCTTCCAGGGGCACTGGAGAGCCATTTTTATGGTCATCTTATAATTATAATAAACATAGTTCATCTATTACTTTGATTTTTCTGCTAAAAAAGCAAGAATGAAATAAAATATTAGAGCAGGAAAATGTACTTTTTAAAGACAAGCCAATAAACTGTTAAAAATGTGTGTATGTATATTGATGTTGCTGCTCTTCCTGCTTTAAACAACTGGCTACATTTTGTTCTTAATTATGAATTAAAGGGTTTGTATGCACATGTCTGCATTGGAGACCCCCAAGTCATTCTGAGATGAGGCTGAACTGGGTTTTTTTCAGCCAGTTGGATTGAAATTACTTACCATTTGAACAGCATCTGCAACAGCGTAAGGCACGGAAGCAATTTTTCTTTTGTAAGAAGATGAAAAAGAAATAAAAAAGGAGTCAAAGAGTAAGCGGGCTGAATGGGCCATTAGCACCAAACTCTAAAGATGTAGAAGTCAAATAGGATAGAAAAGCCCCATAAATTTTTACAACTCCTCAGAGAAAAACACTGTGATTATTAAAACATGAAACCTTGCTTTTCTAAAATGCTTAAAAGATTAATATAGAAATGTCATACTGTGGCTGCTGGAGGGATTATCCTTAATGGGAATGTTGGAAGTTATTTTAATGTAAAGCAAACATAGCCACCAAAGAAAGATCAAAAGTGGAACAAATTCAAGGCTCTTAGTTTCAGGAAAATGAAGTTTGTCAAGAAACTATTTCTACTCTGTTAATTAGAATGAGTAAATTCTCCATAAATACTGTATATATGTGACATAGAAAGTGATGACCTCATCTAATTAGTCATTACCTAATCCAGTCACTAGCACAAGAGCAAGCCTTAGGTCTCTTTTATGAAAAATTTTGTTCCCTTTTTGGCTTGAGAAAAAGTATATTTTTGCTAGTGCACATTTTTGTGAGGTCATGTGCATATGCCCAAAGAGCTTTGATGATAATCCACCATCCACGGGCAGGCGAAGGTCGGTCACATGGCACAGTGGCAAATGCTCCCGGAGTTTGTGGTCTTTTCCATGCAAGAGCAAATTCAGTGACTTTTTGTTTTCTTTTCAATCTAGCATTGTTACTTTTTTAAAAAGTAAACTGACCACAGAGCAACGCACTGCTTTGGTCTCTATGTAAGCCTTTGAAGTCCAAATAAAAACGTCAGTGTTGCTAATTTAGAGTTAAAAAAAAAAAGTCATATTTTCTTTGCTGTTCAGGACAGCACTTAATTTGCTGTCTGTCCTAGTTTGGGCAGTGCTGCCATCAAACACCTGATTCCGTTAGACCCCAGTTAGCAGTGCCAGACTATCAATTCCAGGAGCAGTAATTGCTTTACAAATTGTGCCACCATCGACTTGTTTTTTCCGCCAGCGTGAGACACAAAACCACACTACAGCATGCAGCAGTGCTCACACATTGCTGTCCTTGTTCCCCTGTAAAAGGGCTGGACTTGCAGAACACAGTTTCTTTTAACAGTTATTTCTAAAAAGATCCATCATGCCAGTACTCAGCCTCAGCCTGCTGGCTTTGCTAAAAAAGTTTCCCAGAAAGTAAGAAAGTGCTAAATCCTTCTATGCAGTGTGAAAATTCACTTGTTCAAGGGTTTAGTGTCATATAAGACAGTAAGATTTCACTGGGTAATAAGAATTTTTTTTTAATAATTTCCAATATTTATAGGAAAGTTTTTTTCAAACCTGCTGTCTCTTTCCCTTGTCTTATCCTGGACATAGAAATAAATATCACAGAAATTATTGTTATTTTTTACTTGCTTGCAGCCCTGCAAGCAGCCAGCCCTCAGTTGCCGTTCAGACAAGGAACAACCACCATGTGCTGGGGACAAGTTACCAGTCACCAGAAATTTTGCTTCAAGCTGGAATCCATTGTTTTAGAGCTCTGCAAGTGTCAGAGAGCCCTGACAGGAAGGCACTGCAGTGCCTGAGGTGTGCTGAGGTCTCAGTGCAGGGGAGGAAGGTCTTAGCTGAAATACAAAATTTAGTAAATTGTCAGGATTTATCAAACTCCAAGCAGGCTTTTTTTTTTTTTTTTTTTGGAAGATTCTAAAATGTGTCCCAGAATATAAGTGGTAGACCTGTTAAAACAGGGGTCAGAATTTACAGAACCAAACACTTCATTTATAACAGAAGAAAATTTTCCATTAGTTCTGCACCAGAACTGTACCTAGCAACTCCTCTTAGCATTATTTTTGCTTTCTTGCAATTCTTTTTAAAATACCAGGGTGTAGTTGGTATCTAGCAGCTTTTCTCCAGATAATCTCAGGAAATGTGCTGTTAAGATAAAACGAAAATGCCATAATTTTCTGATGTACACTCACTTTAAGCTACCAAATCCATTAGTATTTTCCTCACCATTCTGGTGCCACAGCGACAAAAGCAATCCACCCATTTTTTTGTTATAAGCCATAGATTGCAAAGCACATTGTACAAATGAAGTGGTTATGACAAAGCATTCAAGCTGTGTATTGAGCAAGTGTGCACCATCCTAAAACACAGGGCTGTAATTCTTGCTTCCCTGGTTCCTTTTATTGGCAGCTATATAGAATAGCAGAAGAAAAACAATTAGCATGTTGTAGTCCCTCATTAAAATATGATTACTTAAAGATGATATCAAATACAGGATAAGAGCCATTGCCCAGAAGCTCAGGATTTGCAGCCTTGTCCTGCAGAGCTTGTGCTCATTCTTACACATCAGTGCTCAACTCCAAATGCACAGTTACAGTAGCAGGTTGGACAGAGAACTTGATTTACAGGGTTGTGGCATCCTACCTGTAAACATCTTCCTTCCGCAATTGCATTCAGCGTTCACTGCTCATTAACTTCCTGCCTCCTCTCATCCCCGCACCGTCTTTCCAAAAGAACTCATTTCCATGACTGACTTGCTAGTTGGGCGCTGAGCTGACAGAGCTGAGTAAAGAGATTTTCTAGTTACAAGGTGCCGAATGCAGAGTGACAATGCAGGGAGCCCGTGCTGCTCCACTAATGAGCTGCAGGCCCGATGCAGAGGGAGGGCGTGGAGGGGACGGGACAGGGCTGCGGTTTGTTCACAAAGAATCGTAATTCTGTTCAAGCCGGTGCTAGCAGGGGAGCTCTACGAGTGGGAGCCGCGGAGCCTGTGTTCCTCCCATCTTACCTGCTTAATCCTTGTCCAGCCTGCTGACCCTGCCAGAAAGACAAAGTGCCATCGGTCCACGGGATTTTTTATGTGAGCATAAGCTTGGTGGGTTTCATGTCATTTCATACAGCGACTCCAAATCTGTGGAACAAAAACTTCCAATCTCTTCCAAACTGAATATTTCAATGTTTAATGTGTACAAACACCCTGTATGGTGGTACCTGTGTTTCGCATTCCAGTATCTGACACCCATTTCTGCGTTCCGCCTCAACACCCCAGGCAAAGAATCTTCTTGAAACTGGAGCGTGACGCACTGAGTGGTGTGTTGTATTTCTTGAGGTTGGTCTGGCAAATGAGCTATCACCCTAACAATGTTGATATTCTTTTATTTTTCCGTGTCTTCTGCTTTTCTTTTTTCTTAGATGTTAGCACGACACCCAAGACCTGGGTGTGCAGGTGCCACTTAATATCAAAAGAGGGGCTACACTGTATCCATTTAGTATCCAGAAACTCAGGAACTTGGATACAGAAGCAAGATAAGGTGTTGGACAGGATGGGATTCCTACCAGACCACAGCAGAGTGTAGCAGCAAGGAGACTCTCAAAGCTACTTTTCATATATTAATAGCAGTACAGGACAGTGGCAGAGTTTTTTAAATGCTCTTTTCACAACTCCTTGAAAATGTAACCCAAGGAGTAGTTGTATGGCACAGGTGATGCAGTGCTGAAGAAACAGTGAATCCCTTGCTGCACAGACTCCTGAGCAGAACACCAGGTTTCGTAAGGATGGCCAGACACAGCACATTCAACTTCACAGCAGTTTCCAGGCTCTCAGTGGCCCTCATTCACCCTCTCCTGGCACCACAGGTGCTGTCATGCGATGCAGGTTAGCAGGGCTCACCAAGGTCGATGGAGACAGGCTGGTGGGGAGTGGTGCAACCATGTGGGAAGTCAGGCGTAACATACACTAGAAAGTGTCTTCAGTTGAGAGCTGTATAAAGCCACTAAGCTTTTGCAGCACTTTCCATGTAGGGCACTACAGTTTCTAGTGTGGAAAAATAAGAGATTGACTCTTCCCTGCACGTAAGTGACTCGTGTTTCTGTTTACACCTTCACATAGAGGGCAGTCAGAGTTACCAATTCAGCTGGCTGGTACCTTACAGCCAAAGCAAGGGTATGAAAAGAATAATAAAGAAAAAGGCCCTGAAATTCCCAGTTTAGGTTGTGAATTGTGCAGATCTCGGCCACACATATCCTCTGTGTATGACAGCTTTGCACTTGGAACAATTGCTTCTCCATGAAAGAGTTTCACTCTGCAAGTATAGGCAAGTAAGTGGCAGTGTGCTGGTGTGACAGGGAGAGGGATGCAGCAGGATACCATTTTGGGGTTGATCTGACAATGGCAACAAAATGGGAGTCACCTGGACAGTGCTCTATCAATCCATGTGGTAGATATTCACTAGGAACCAGATTGGACCTGAAGGAATATTTTAAAGAAATGAAATTAGATTCAATTTCTCAGCAATTGTGTACACCCCAAACACCACCTGCTGGAACTGGACCTCATGGATTTGTCATTGCTGCTTTAGAAATACATATGGCTGTGCTCTGGCTGCTTGACATGCAAAAACTGGCACAGGGGTGTACGGTAAGAGTGGGAAAAGGATTTATTCCACCAGCAGGTTCCTGCAGGATTTGTGCACAACACACAGTTAGTGTCTGGTGATCAGAGCATTCACTAGCAGAGTGCATGCAGCGAGAATGAAATGCATCTTACAGCCATCCCTTTATATTAAAGCTGTAACACACTGTGTTTGGATGCAAGCCCAGGCACGGTTCTGTGTAAGATCTTGTTTACCCTTTCATCATGAGCGTTCCTGCAAACTGCTGCTTTCTCACTTACCACTCGTTTTCAGTTTTACATGGGGATGGTGAGGCAGGTTTCTGAAAACACAGTGGTGAATCGGTGACCTCACAGTGTGCTGTAACTGCCAGGAACCCTGTGGAGAATACAAACACACAAACAATTAACCATATGAAGTGAGATATAAGAGAGGAACCTGCATGTAGATACATGGCAAGGGAGCTGGCAAGCTGTAAAATAGGGACTTGGGAAAAGTCATGAAAAGGGAAAAATTCCTCATTTTCTTGCTCACATCTTTTTATCAAGAAGCAGACTGGCATGGTAAGGATGCAGGATAGCATGGGGGCATGAAAAATGATGGCAGAAACTTCCAGGCTGCTCCCAAGCCCCAGTGCAGAATGCCTTGCCAGGGCAGCAGTGCAACAGTGCAACAGGGCAGCTCAGCCCAGCAAAGCACAGCATTAGCACAGCCCAGCAGTAGCCCAGCACAGTCCAGCCACGCCCAGCCCACCATAGCCCAGCACAGCCCAGTAAAGCCTAGCCCAGCACAGCACAGCCCAGCACAGCTCAGCCACGCCCAGCCCAGCATAGCCCAGCACAGCCCAGTAAAGCCTAGCCCAGCACAGCACAGCACAG
>VYZQ01011118.1:0-15324 GCA_013400655.1 Mystacornis crossleyi
CGGGCCGCTGCTGGCGCGGCGCGCCCGCCGCAGCAGCCGCCCCGCCGGGTGCTGCCCCGGCAGGGAGCGCGGACAGCCAGGATGAGTTTCCCTCCCGGGGAGGAGGATGCGGGCAGGGGCTGTGAGGGGAGGGTGCCGGTGTCGGAGCGGCCGCTCGGCCGCCTCTCCGCGGAGGAGCAGGCCAGCTCCGGGCCGGGCAGGTGGATAGGCCCGGGCTGGTGCCCCGGCCCCGGGCTGGCCCCTTGTGTCCCCCGCAGGGCTCCCGTTGAGGGGAGGGCTCCGCCGCGCTGCCTCCTTCCCTCTCTTCCCCTGCCCCGGCCCAAGTGTCGGGCACGAACTAAAGTGATAAAGTTGCCCGCTCTTCTCCCCACCCGCAACTGCGAGAGGCCCTTGGGGGCAGATAATGTTCGTGTGCTCGTGTGAGCAACAAACTGAGGAAAAAGTAGGGGGAAGAGAACGGGCAGTGAGGAGAGATGGCCTCACGGCCGGCTTCTGATGCAACGCGCCGAAGGGTGCACTAATTTCTAACTTTTTGCCTTTATGGGCTTTGTGACCTTTTTGCCACTCCCTTTTTGTTCTTAATTGTAATGTTTGGGTTTTTTCCTATTTCATTTAGTTGAATGTTGACATCAGGTTTTGTCCTAAGTTCTTAAAAAATGCTGCTTGTCTGATTAATTATAATTATATTGCTCTTACGTTATATTGGAGCTTGAGGTTTGCTTGTTTGGGTTGGTTTTTTTTTTCTTGCTTTTCTGAACTTTGATTGGATTTTTAGAACGAGAAACTTTTTTAAAAAAATCCTATGTATGGTTGAGGCTTGAGAGCCTATTTCATTCGTTTCAGCCAAACCTGTACTAACAGTATTGCAGTTTCACTGAAAAAGTCCGGACACTTGCTTCTGGAAGACTTGCTTTCTGATACATTATTTGATAGTCGCTGCTACTTATGAATTCACTTAAAATATTTACCTGATTTTATCTGGAATAGTTTCTGGGCAATTTTTGTTAGGAACTGCTCAGAATGGTTGGATGACATTAAATATAGAATAAAGGCATCTGCTTTTGGTTTTGAGGGTTTTTTTCATTCATGTGAGAGTGCTTGTTTGACAGCCATTATCATTATAACCCTACGAGCTGTTTGTGTCACTATTCCCAGAACTGTTTGTGTTCCCCTTTCAGTCTGTGAATGAATTCACGTACTTTAGATACAAGGTTGCTGAAGGAAATACACAGAGACTATTAAAAACATCTTGTTCCAAAATGATTTTCCATTCATTTTTATTAACACTGAAATTCGTGTCCTGATTTGAAATACTGTGGTGTTGTTTTCCATGAGATACAATCAGAGGAATATTAAACACAGCAGAATTCATGTTCCATATCAATCCATAACATGAGAACTGGGCATGTAGAGAAAACATTGGAATTGTATTTTTTGATCTATACAGATATGAATAAGAATGCAGCTCAAACTTTCGCTGCTTTATGTCAGTTTTCTCCAAGAATAATTGGTCTAATGCTTTTTCCTGTGTTTCTTCTGAAATACTTTATTTCTCATTGGAAAAACCTTCCTGAAACACCTTGCTTGTGGCAGATTTCAGCTTCTGACTGTGGTTACCTTTTCTGGAACATTTTCATTGTCATTAATTACCCCTTAGCTCAGAGCTTTCAAAAATTTTAAAATACTGCTTGTAATAATTAGGAGCCCATATGTAACTCCCATGTAAAGCATCAACTAATACTTAAGCTACAGATTTAAAAAATTTAATTTCAGTTCATAATTGATGGGAGAAAAACACCTAAGAATTGAAAAGTAAAAATATTCCAGCTAGACTACTTTCAGCATTCTGGGACTAACAAAACATGATTGACTGTTGTTTTCAAAAATGCTGGAGACTGTAATTGTAGTGTTCCACAGAATTGTTTCAGAAAAAAAGTTAAGGGCCCTGAAGATAGGGCCTGATTCCTTCCTTTCATGTTGATATCTAGTTAAATTAAGAGAAGACTGTAATGATTCCCAAGCTGGGTGTAACGGCTGCTGCAAGAGGCTTTGCAACAAAAGAATGAACACAAGACATAATACTCCTATCAGTGCAGAATTGAAAGTAAAAGAGGACATGTGAGTGCTAGGAATATTTTTTAAGGAACAGGAGGAGAGGCAGTGATTACAGAAAGAGTGAAAGAAGTAGCTGTTTTGTCAAAATATGGTGAAACTAGGTTCAGGTCTCCCAGGGTAGCTGCCGTCATAACAATAGCAGTGAAGGCTCCCCAAAAAATTAATTTTGTCGGCTTTTATTAGAAGTGATTATGGCTGTTCCTCTTTGATGTGCACTTGACCTGCTGATTATGTAGCACCATTCAGTTAAAATTTCCTTAAGTATGCAAATGTTTGACACTTGAAGTGAAATGTGAACAGATATTCCGAAGGCCCAGCTCTTTCCCAGCTTCATCGTGGGATTTTATATAATTAGAGTAATTACTACACTGTTAAACAACTGAAGACTATCCAGGTTGTACTGGGTTGTTTCTGTTTTGTTTTTCAGTGGGTAAAAAGTCAAAGTTTTACATGTAAATGACCTCAGCCACTCCTACAGAAGTTTAGTGTATTCACTGGAGTCTTGATATCAGGAAGAAATTGCATTTATATTTGTGGGTGGATGAACCTAGATTCACAATTTGCTAGTAATGTGCTGTGACAGCTTTGATTATAACATGAATTATTCCACTTTATGCTTCAGTGAACAGAATAATGTTTACTGGTCATTATGAAAGCCACTCAATTTTAATTTCTAGTTTGGTGCTGCTAGGTGCCTTACACGATTTCAGTACAGGTTCTTTTTCTAGATCCAGCTTGAGGGTGGAGAAGGACAAAGAGGGAAGGACCATTGTAAATTCCATTTTTGTTTTTGGTCTGGGACAAAAGACTATGTTTAGAATTGACTTGGAGGCTAAACTCAGCCTTCCTCCAGAAATTGATGCTTCCAGGCACAATGACAACACATTGACAGTTGTTGTAGTACATCTACTGGATTTTTTTGTTTTGTTTTAAATAAATAAGGGATTTGTGGTGTTCTTAATGAGTCATTTTACTGTGTCGTGGAATTCAGCTTTAAAATTAATCTGAGGAAAGGCTGGACAAATACATTTGCTGAGCAACTGCTCTTTACGTTTTGGAGTTGTGTTATTTCCGTGACTCGTAGAAGATCTGTAAACAATGCCAGTGAGCAGCCATCGGTTTGCACCCTGGTGAGATGGCTGCAGGTTCATGAGGGCTGGCACGACTCAAATACAGGGAGCATCCCTTCAGATTACTGAGGATTTCCCGTTTCAGGATGTGATGATATTAGGAAATAGACAGTCTTACTACTCACTTCAAGCAACATGAATTGGCTCTTCCTTTCCAACCGTGTGAAATACAGTTCATTGCAAAAGGAATTTCTGTATCTTACCAAAGTTGATAAACAATCACATTGGTAGACAGAGATACTATTCTTTTATTGCTGGATTTTAATAGATACAGTTGAAATTTCATGCAGATGTTGTCTCCTCTTCCTAGTTGCTCATATTTCATTATTATCATAATTTCATTAAATACATATATATGTTGCAAGCAAGAAAGTGGTAATGCTGCAAAAACAAGTATTCAGATCTAGGGAAATACCAAATCAAGCAGATCCACTTGGCCCTCTTCTGTTTCTTTGTTATGTTTAATTACAGTAGTATGTGATTTTTAAAAAGTGAGCTTCACAGAGGACATAGGATGTATTGTCCTCTGAATTAATTACTGTTTCATGTTTTATATGGATTCAGCATGTGTCATGATTTTTTAATACATTTTCTTCAGACTCATTTTCAAACACAGAATTAATGTATTTGAGGCTTATTTGCTCATTACCATAATGTCTCAGAAGGAGGTACTGAGGCAAAAAGCCTGAGAATAATTAGTAAATTCTTTCTGTCTAAACATTGACAAGTGTCGGTAAGTTCTGGTTTTTGTTGGCTTTTTTTGACAGTTATTTAGGGCTGTGTTCAGAACGGTGCTGTCCAGGACCTGATATGCAGTTGGGTGTTAAACAGAAGTAAATTAGATCTAAGTTATGCTGAACACTGGACTTTGAGAAAAGGATGCACATAACCACAGGAGAGCTGCACAACAGAGGTAGAAGGAAAAGGTGCTTTTTTTCCGTACTCCTTACATGTCGTAATACCAGGTTTTTCTTTCTGCAGTCTCCTGTCTCATTGCCGTGCATCTTCCAGCTGGGGGGGGAAAAAAAAAAGTAAAACAAAAGCAGAGCACTGTCTGTCATGGAACTCCTGTGACGCCATTGCAAATTGCTGGTTTCACAGACTTCTATTCCTGGTGTCAGCCCTGGTGTGAGCCAGCAGGCACCGGATGACTCGCAGAGTTAGCGAGTAGCAGCAGAGGAGCAGACCTGGAATGTGGAAAAGAAACCAGGACTCCCAGTGCACGGCTGAGGGGTTGCAGACTTCTTACACAAATTGCACACTTTGTTTTTACTCTCAGGGTTTGCCTCTGTTCTTTTCCTCGTTGCTCTTTTGCATTCCAGGCTGATTGCTTTCTTTATATTCATGTGCCTGGATACCGACTGGCAAATGCACACAGAACCTGGTAGTTGCTGCTAGTCCTGGTGCCTGCAGGCCGGTGGGCCAGGAAGAGCAAAGGCAAAGAAAGTTGTGCTTAGCAGGCTTCCTAAATGCCATGGTTATGAAACAAAGTTAGCTGAAGTAAAATCAAATTTGTACCAGGCTTCTTCTCAGAAACAGTTGCACTTCATAAAAAAATTAATTGAGTCAGCCAAATGGTTGAAATTTGGTAAAGTTACCAGCAGTTGACAATTGGCAGTAATAAGTATTTCAGCAATATCCTTGAAAGGTAATTTTTTACAGAAATAAAACTCTTTGTATTGTCTTGTTTTCTGGAAAGTTACCCCTATATAGCTACTTTCCCCCTTTTCTTTTTTTAAAAAAGGTTTGCAAAGTAGGAATTTAGTTCCTGTAGTGGTGGTGAATGATAAACAGAGGAGCACAAGTTTAGGTAATCAACTTAGTTTTGATGTAGAAGTTAGGGAAGTGCCTCAGGCAAGAGAGGAGACCAGAAAATTGCTAACAGTAGTAGTCACAAAATACTTATATCTCTGGTTTTGTTCAGAGAACTTCACCAGGTCAGTGTGCCACTCTAACCGGCTCGAATGCCACACGTCTACCTTTGAGTGCCACTGATGCACAGTGACGGTCTCCGTGTCCCTGTCCCTTATGCTGGCCCTGAGCACAGGGGCCATCTCTGCAGGCCACATTGCCCAGGCTCCTGCCGCAGCTCCCAGAAACCTCCCAGGCAGGAGGCAAAGAGCACAAACCCCGGGGCCGCTGCGGCGGTGGGCAGGGGCGGGCGGGAGCAGACACGGCCGGGAGGGTCTGGGAGCGCTGGGGGCCCTTCCCCTGCCCGTGCTGCTGGAGAAGCTCCGGTGCATCCATGCACTGAAAGGGGTGGCTGAAGCTGCCCGGGGTGAATTGACTTGCGCGTGCTCATTTTAGAAGCTGAGGCTTGATGGTTCAAAGCTGTTTACTGGATACAATTTTATGAGAACTTCATATGCAACATAATAAACACTTCTTAATTAAATTGGTTTCTTGATACTGATTTAAGTGTTATTAAAACTGTGTGAAAGAAGGGTGTTCCAGGCAGAGTGATCTCAATCAGAGGTTTTATCTGTTAAAATTGAGCTAGTGTGGTAATTTCCCTTCCCCCAAAAAGCGATGGGATGGGATTGGATTGAATATAGCTGACTACACTTAGAACATGCAGATTTTCAACATAGCAGTACTTAAATAATGTCCTAACTTATTTAACTCTAGCATTTTTTNATTTAACTGTAGCATTTTTTTCAAACTCTATTTAGGGCTTTCTAATTTCTTGAGTAATAAAAAAAAAAACCCATTTGTTTTGATCCTCTGAAGAAGGAAGAAATCACTGGGTTTCAAAGATCATTCTGTGTACTGAGACAGCTCTTTTTTTTCATTTGTACTTAAAATGTTGCATGTCAATTTGAAAAAGATTACCAGGACCTTAGTTTTAAAAATTCCTAGGCCTTTTACTTTTTTTAACATCAGCTAGAGATAAATTATATCATCCAGCTGCTTTTATATCTCCAAGTTCTAATTAAGGATGTTCGTCACTATGCAAATTGTTAGGTCTGGATGCTATAGTGGAGATTTTTAGAGTTATGTAGAAATCCTATTTGTAAACCATGCATTTCTACCTAATTTGCAACAAACTTCCTACCTAGAAGGTTTGAGTTGGGGAAATTGTTCAGGCAGGAACCCGGGGTATTGAAAATGAGGGTTAGGAAAGGCTAGGCTTTTGCTATCTGAATTTATTGTTAAAAGAACTTTTCTGTTTTCAGAACTGAGAAGGAAATTCGTCTTTTTCTTAATTGGAACTTTGAGGACACAGTTTTATACTTTCTTCCTTTTTTTGCTTTTGGCAGAAGCTTAATGTTCTCACATTTGTATCCTACTGCACTAAGCCATCTCTGCATCAGAAGAAGACAGAGTGCTCATCCTCCTGAATTTATCAGCACTGGCATAATTAGCATCAGTGCTTGAAATAAGATGCAGTATCTACAGGGAGGATTTTTTTTTTTTATATTGTCTAAAAATTAATGGCATCGGCTCATACTTATTTTGAGGTTTTAAAGTTTTCTTCACCGCCGTTAAGTCTAAATACGTCTTTTAAAGTAACCAGCTTGCATTTTCTGGAAGTAGGAAAGCCTTCTCTCCCTTACAGCTTTGAGTCCATATTGTCCTCCTAAATCTGATATGAGGCAAATAGGCATCAACTGAAGAAAAAATACAGCTGTCAAAACCAGTATCTTTGATGCATTTCAACGCATTTCCACTGGGGGGAAAAAATTATCAATAGACTTAACACTTCTTTATTGTGTATTAATATTATGAAAGGATCTTTATGGGATGTTTAAGTAGCATTGAGAAAAATTACCTGAAAAAAGGCTTTCTGCATGAATCCCCATCCAGAGTCATTGCCAGAGCTAAGATGAAAGTTCAGATGTTTCTGGCTTGAGGCTAACGGAGCACATTGTCTCCTAAAAGGAATTAATTTAGTTTGCTTTCCTTTTATCTTTGCAAATAAACACTTCTGCCAGAAATATTCCCCACTGCTCAAGTTAAGCATAAACAAGACATCAGCTGATCACACGTTTGTTAAATGCTACGTTGTTTAATTTTCGGCAGCCTGTATATCCATAAGGTGCCTGATACAGCTGCTGACACCGACTGCATGCGCTCAGAGCTGCTCCACTGGAGTGGGATCGACAGGATCAGGAGTTTCCAAAAACAAGCGAACCCAAATGAGGCCTGCCCAAGGAAATAAGACACTTGCTTCCTGTTTTCTTTGCTGTTTTCAGTATCACGCTTTTATAGTTCTGTGGGAATTTAGAAAACAGGTTTGTGGAATTCACAAGACCTTTCAGTCCGTTCATTCACACTAATGATAGTACTTTGTTGGGTGAAAATAAACACATACCTGGGCAACTTGCCTACCTGTTACAAATAGAAACATTAAAAGGTAGAAGGACAAATGTCTCAAGTACCATTTAATAAAATTTGGTTCCACTGTGGGCTCTCGTAATTAATTTTTGCTTTAGAACTTCAGAAAACTTAAACTTTGAGAGATCTGCTTGCAGTGCAGAGAGAGAGCTAATTTAAAACTTCTCTTTTGCCTCATCTTTTTTTTCATTCCTTCCTGTGGTTTTGGAGTAGTCCATTAATAGTAGGAATATACAAATGAACAAAAGAACAAATGTGCCTGATGAAGTACAGCAAGAGTAAAATCCACCTTTAAGGAGGGGACCTGACTGGGCATTGCTTATGTTGTTACAAGGCAAAGTTACTCTGACGACAGTAACTTTGAGATTTAAACAGATTCTGTTAAAACAGTTCATCTCCTAATAGCCAGAATCCTGTTCAGAGACCTTAGCTTGAAAATGCAGAGGTGTGAATTGGTTTTGAATCGTGTAAACATCAAATGAAATTATTATTTGAGCTTTGTTAGTTTTGTAATTTGGACATGCAGCATTGTCCTTTAGCAAAAGAAGAGAAAATATGCAGAGGTTTTCCATGAGAAAAAGTCTCAGAGTACTTCTTAAAAAAAATTAAGCAGCAATTGTTAGAAGTAACTACTTCATTTTGCTTAGCACTAGTGTACATGATGGATAATTATTTGATGAAATTATTGTGCCTATGCTTCACCCCACCATCTCTGGTAGCATTTTTAGCATTTTCTCAATCATCTCTTGCATCTCGGTGCAGAAGCAGCTGGTGTTATCATCATTATTCTTTTTTTTAATTTCCCTAGACAAGGATGAATCGTTACGGCATAAAAAGGCAGATTATAGAGAGATTCAGGGCAGCTTTTGATACCTTCCATGGCTGACTCATTACTGGTGTGGCGGCTCAGCCGGAGCCGTTCCTGTGGCTGGCAGAGGTTGGGTGACAGAGTGTCTTGAGGAGGAGCAGTGGCTGCGTGTTCTGTGCCCCCCAGAAATGCCCCGTGCTCTTGGGCCTCTGTCCTTAAACTCCAGCACCGGCAGGATTTCAGTAATACAGCCTGGATTTGTCATAACGGGGCAGTCGGCAGAGTTCTGGGTTCGTGAATCCAGAGGGAAATCTGCTGACAGGCAGGGGTTGGTAGATGCTGAGTGGCCCTGGAATGGGCCAGAGAGAAAATCCTCACACAGGTCCAAACCTGTTACCTGCTCTAAACCCAACCACTGCCTGTTAATGTCCAGGCCTTCTGTGTCAGTTTGAGTAATATAGCTTACTATCTTTTATCCATTTGCAGCAGATTATTAGATGTTCTGAACCATTTTGTTTTCTCTGATAATTTTTTTTTTTCTTAAAATGTAGGAATATTCTGAGGACAGCAATTCTGAACCAAATGTGGATCTGGAAAATCAGTACTACAATTCCAAAGCTTTGAAGGAAGATGACCCCAAAGCAGCATTAAGCAGTTTTCAGAAGGTTTTCTCTCTTTATATTCTGTCTCTTCCTTTTATATTAATTTGCCTTTTAAAATATTTTATACCATTTAAGTCTTTTTCTGGAATTTTAAGAGTAACATTTATCTTTTAACTTACTGAAAGTTAAGCTAAGCTTATTATTGAGCATCTTAGATTCCTGGCTGACAGCCTTTCAGGATCATTCTTAGAGATAATTAATAGGACACAGTGTAGTCTTATCACACATCTGACTTTCTAATCTTCAGGATTTACTAAGTTAATGAAATAGTTCTAAATGTGTTTTCATGTGTCAACAATAGAAACCAGATCCATTTGGGTTTTTTAAATGAAATGGTGTTTTCCCCAGCGTCTTATGTAACATTATATTTGCTTTGCTATCTGATTCCAAAGCTGTAAATGTATAAATACTGAGTGACACAGAGTTTCTTTTCTTTGTCTCAGTTTTAAATTTTTAATGTTTGCACACCGCTAGGAGAAAGCAGTATGTTAGATGTAACTCTTTAAAGAAAAAATAAGACTTTTGCATCTCTTGGCTTATTTATAGTGTATAATAAAATTATATACATGACGTTAAAAAATAATTTCTAAAATTTTTATTTACAAAACATTTCCTTAACTATATTACATTAAAACCTAGAAGCATTTCTCCTTTGTGAAGGAACTTCAGTAATTCAGAAGAGTTTTTAAACTTAATTTAGTTGACTCAGTTTTGCAGGAGGTGTTACAACTATTCTGCATATGTATTTATGGAGTGGTGTTAAAATTTAGTGTTTGGCATTAAAATGTTTGCTGGTAGACAACAACAACAACAATAAAAATTATATTCACCCTCCCTACATCAGCTAAGTTGTGAAAACTGATAAGTTACATATCTCTCACTAACTTTTTCAATAATACCAGGAAAGAGTAAAATTGAAGAACAAGACAGAGTTAAATATTACTTTTAAGGAACAAAGTGGGGAGGAAAAGCGTGTATGGGATATGTGTATTTTAAACAATTTAAGTTTGAATAAAGCTTTTATAAATATTGTTTTAAAAATTCTTCTATTTCAGGTTTTGGAGCTCGAAGGCGAAAAGGGAGAATGGGGATTCAAAGCACTGAAACAGATGATTAAAATAAACTTTAAACTGGTAGGAATCACAGCTCTCACTTGGGAGTAAATGGCATAAATATGTATTTGATCCAGAGATCTTAAGTTGTTATTCTAATTTATGGCTATGACAACTAAATCTACCAGAACTTGTCTTTTGCAGCCTTTAATGACTCCCACAGATATGGCAGGGAAATGATGTGGTGTTTGCAAGTCAGAGGCAAAATGGATGCAAAACAACTGCTGTAGTCAGCGGGTGCTCCATGCAAGTGTGAGGCTCAGTCGTGGCTGTGGTGAGGTACCACACCTCTGAAAGTGGTCCTGTTTCTCTGTGTGTACTGCACCAGGACAAAACAGTGAAAAATTTCCAAAGAGTTGTATGGCCAGCTCTGTTTTCTTCACTGAGATAAATATTTTAGAGGTGTGTTCCATGCAGTCCTGAAATTATTATGAATTTTATGAATACAGTGGTGATATGAAAGTCTTAATAGCAACCACTGCTGTGTTGTCTTTCTTTTGTGCTTTTTTCCCCTCTATGTACACTTGCAAGATATCTCAGTTTTTAATAATTAAAGCAAAAATTATAACGTGATTTTGTTTTTCTTTCAGACTAACTTTCCTGAAATGATGAATAGGTATAAACAGCTATTGACCTACATACGGAGTGCAGTTACAAGGAATTACTCTGAAAAATCCATCAATTCTATTCTTGATTATATCTCTACTTCCAAGCAGGTTGGACATCAATTCTTTCATCTTCATAGTTTCCAGTTTTGCATTTTTAACTATGGACATTTTTTGTGTTTGATTTGGGCTTTTTTGATCTTAATAGAGGAATTTTGAGTATTCATTTGCTGTCATATGTAAAAATATATTTCCCACATTGAATTCTGTTAACACAGATAAATCCTCATAAACCTGTTCTTTTTTGGCAATATTTACCTGGACTTTCTGTGCTAACAAATAAGAACTTTTTTTTAATATAGCTACACAACATAAGTGCCCTCTCAAATATAATTTCCACTTAAACAATGCTTTTTTTTGTATTTTGTGGGGAGAGGGGAATCTTTGCAGTGCAGTGTTGGTGTGAAGCACTGCCTGTCCAGTGCACTGTGCAGGTGAGGTACATGTCCACAGATACACAGCCCAGCTCTGATGCCTTAGGTTTTAACTTCTATATTTTTCAAATCCTATATTNTCCGGCTCCCCAGGGTGTGCCTTGAAGGCCTCTCAAATAAATCCCTGCCCTTATTCCCTCACTCCTGTCCAGTCCCTGTTTCTGGGTGGCTGGAGAAGGCAACAGCTCCTTTTCTTTCGTGGTGTTGGAGAAGCTTACAGAGAGTAGGAAGCTCTCCTCACTGATTACCTGGGAGTAGCACCTTCATGTGGAGGATCATTGGTCCTTAGTGTTGAGTCCTTGGTCATTATCACAGTCCTGCCACTCTTCGGAGTGCAAGTTGGATGATGTGTTACTCTTATGTCTAAAGGATTGTCTTAGACTGTCCCTTGTGGGCAGAGCTCAGTGTCTCTGGTCTAAATGCAGCTGAGCCAGACCTGCAGGGACAATCTGGAAATCTTATCCTGATGTACAGTCCCAGATTTGTTACCCCCAAAGGAACGGTGGCCATGAACAGTATCAGTGCATTCTTTGTAGAACCCTTGTAAGGGGTAACACTCAGCACTTTGGTTTCCATGTCAGGTGTTGTATTTTTGGGTTTTATGCAAAGAAACGGTTTGATGCTCTCAAGAGCTTTCTTTCACTCAGCATTGCTAGTCCAGAAAGAAGAAGGCATCTTTTCCATTGCCCATTTTCCTCTCTTTGGAAAGCATATTTTCTTTTTTAAACGTAAATTATTTTTATTCTTTTAAGTGGGAACAGTATTGCCTCTGTTTGTTACACAACATCAGAATTCTGTTCTTGGTTATATAAGATGGGTTTTATAAGGTGACTTTCATTTTTCACAGATGGGTACAAATCTTAAAACGTGAATATTTTTTAATTATATCTGTTTCATATAAGAAAAGAAGTGTAGTTAGCTTGGTTACTTTAGAAGCTGTTTGCAATTTAAATGCAGACATTCAGTAAGATGCAGATACCTTTCTTATTTTGAAGTTCAAGCATGCACTTTTAGTTTGTTCAGATTGACTTTATTAACAGGTACAAATTTGCTGTTTACAATTATAGAATTCTGATTTTTTATGTCAGATGGATTTGCTTCAGGAATTCTATGAAACAACACTTGAAGCTCTGAAAGATGCTAAGAATGATAGATTGTGGTTTAAGACAAACACAAAGGTAAAATATGTAACTTCCTATTTTTTGATTTTGTTTGACACCTTCAGCTAATTCTTATAAATTATAATTGTGAAATTTTAAAAGACCTCAGTACTTTAACTTTCTTTTCATTACAGCTTGGCAAATTATATTTAGAACGAGAAGAATATGGAAAGTTACAAAAGATTTTGCGTCAGCTGCATCAGTCATGCCAGGTACCTTTATATTCTAAATCACTGTGGCTTAGTAAACAACATTGATGCATTGATTTCTTTTATAATACATCTGTTGTTGGCCTTTGAGGCATTTTGCTGAGCTTGAGTACAGAGGGAAGAAATACTGTGCCTGCTTTAATTTGTGATCTTCTTGATAACATGAACAAAAAACGCTGGGTGTTTTATTCCTTCCTTAAAGATGATTTTAAAAAAATTATTCACAACTGATGATTAGGTTTCTCTTCAGGTGCAAGGATGAGAAGCACGTATCAGTAATCTATAATGCATAGACATTTATTTTTAAATATACCAAAGATACCGAGTGAGCTTTATTCAAAACTGAAAGTACAGTTGTTACTTTCCCATCTGGAAGGGGAAAAAATAAATTAGCCATGAAGCCTGCTGTGCTTGTTTGTGACAATTTTCCTCCTTCAGTATGGAAAACAGGTTACAAATATCTGGGAAATGGTTCTGTTAGAAGCAGCAGAAGAGTCATATGTGTTACCTCTATATATATGCATTTGTGTCAGTCATTGTATTTATATACTAAGAGTGTGGCTTAAAGAAAGTGGAAAAGAATTAGGGTTAAAGTTTTGAGGAAAACAATTACACTAAAATACTGACATTTTAAATAAAGGGCTTCAAAACGTAGCGTGTGGTAAGGTCTTTGAGTACCATGTTTTCTGTTAGTAGTTACATCAAAATTTAAGAGTTTCAGGAATGTTCTTATTTTTGACAGGAAATTACTGAGAGTATTTGGTTATCAGTGTTTTACCAGTATAAAACTGAAATTGCTGTTCTCTTGAAATTTCACAGTATTTATTCACAGTATTTATTACTTAATCTGTCCTAGACTGATGATGGGGAAGATGATCTAAAAAAAGGTACTCAACTATTGGAAATCTACGCTTTGGAAATTCAGATGTACACAGCACAGAAAAATAACAAAAAACTTAAAGCACTATATGAACAGTCATTGCACATCAAGTCAGCCATTCCTCATCCGCTGATCATGGGAGTTATCAGAGGCAAGTTCATCTTGAATCTTTCAACACAAGCTTTCATTTGTCTTCTGCTGCAGAGACTCATTTCATGAAAATCTGATAACCGCAGGTTTTTTCCAGTTCCAGCCATAAAGACAGAGGCTTCTGCAGATTCACAGTCTCATCCCCTGCTTCTTGCAGGCCTTCAGCTCTGCAGTTCTGGTGCCTGACTACCAGAGGCACTGGTCAGAAGGGCAGTGGCTACATCACTGTTAGGAGAGAAGCAGGAGAAAAGGAGAGGAAGACTTGCTCTGTGATACCATGGCAGGCAGCAAAGATAAATGCAAAGGCATCTGCAGGGGATAAAAACAAAGGCTTGACAGGACTGCCAGCAGAAGGGACTGCTGTTTCTGCAATCCCCTTTTAGAAATTTGTGTCTCACCTCGCTAAAACTCAGCAGGAACCAAAGGGCTTTCAGATGTGCTCGAAAATATTATTTATTATCTGCAGTAATGAATTGTAGTGGAAACACGCCGTGTGTCTTGAAAACACAAGTTTCTTCAGAATACTGTCATGCCTCTCTCCTTCCCCTGGTGTAGACAGTGCACAGACAATCAGGCCGCAGTGGGTACTTCAGAAATAAAAGGATATCCAAAGTATTTCTCATTTTTTCTGTCAGATTTTGCTCAACAGGAAAAATTCTGTAAATATACAAAGTCTGTTGCCATTGAAATGGAGATAAATTCTATCTCTGTTTTTGCAGTATTTTACTATAAGGGTGAAGTAATTATTGGCTATGAGGAGTAGTGTTCTTTAAGTTTTACGGTGTGGGTTGGGTTTTGTTTTTTCTTCTTTGGAAATGGGTTTGGAATGGGTTTATTCAAATGGCAGTGCTGTATGTGAAGGCCATAATGCTTTTTTTTCCTAGTGATTTCAGAGGATGAAATGACTTCTGAAAATGTTTCAGTAATCTGTTTAGAAATAGCATGGAACTTGAGTACAATTATTGTAGTCAGCAACAAGCACACAGTGTTCCTTTTCATCTGTGTTTTCTTTTCAGAATGTGGAGGCAAAATGCACTTAAGAGAAGGAGAATTTGAAAAGGCACATACTGATTTTTTTGAAGCATTCAAGAATTATGATGAATCAGGGAGCCCCAGAAGAACAACTTGCTTAAAATATTTGGTCCTAGCAAACATGCTCATGAAGTCTGGAATAAATCCATTTGATTCTCAGGAGGTAATTTTTTTTCTTTTTCCTTCACACCCCCCCACATCCCCTCACCCTTTTCTGAATATACAGAGAAATTACCCAAAGGATGGAACCGGGAAAAAAAAAAACTAAACTTGCATATTATGCTTTCTGTTCTGTGTAGGCTAAACCATACAAAAATGATCCAGAGATTCTAGCAATGACGAATTTAGTAAGGTAAGATTTTAATTTTTCTGGAGAAGAGAACAAAAAGAAACAAAGAAAAAAGATACAGTGTCCAAACCAGAAAGGGAGTATTTTTAGAAATGGTTTTTCTCTGCACAGTTAACAGTTATTCATAAATATTGGGCAAATATTTGCAGACTGTTTTTCTTAAGAAACTTACTATGAGAGACCGTAGTACAGATACCATACTATGTAGGAGTTCAAAAACTGTGTACTTTTGTCACGTTATGCTGTGACAAAAACCTCATTTCTCCCCTTAAATAAAGTT
>VYZQ01011121.1:303-14536 GCA_013400655.1 Mystacornis crossleyi
AGCGAGTGCAGGCGGCGGTGCGGGGAGAGAGAAAAAAAAAAAAAAACAACCACCAAACCACCAAACCCCGCAGATTTCTCTGTTAGGGGTTGTCAGGTGAAAGATGCAGCAGTATCTCCGGAAATCCGCCTGATGCTCAGCAGTGCTGAACTTCATCTGTCACCCTCTCCATTTGTGGTGCTTTTCCCGTGAATTTTGGCGACTGCATACTTTGCTTTATCACTCTGCAAATGTGCTTCCAATTAAAAAAACAAAAACCAAAAAACACAAACAAACAAACAAACAAAAAAAACAGAAAAGAAAAGAAAAAAGAAACAATCTCCCTCCTCTTTCCCCCTCCTCCCTCCCTCCAAAAAGCCCCAAACCCAAACCTTCAGGTTTTCACCGTTTGATGAGTGTTTTATTAATTCCCTCGGCCCTGTTCATTTGCTAGACGTTTTTATCCTTTGATCCATTGGTAATGGTGTTCATTTGGGAAAGATATTCAGCTGAGCAAGCTTCGATATTCTATCAAGGAATTTGAATAAATATAATTATTTCTTATTTTCTGACATGGAGTAGCCGAGGGCTTTAGAAACAGAAAAGCAAGGGGGACAAAGGAATTTCAAGACTTCCTTTAAAAAAGCTTTACAGCACAATCAATAAATCTGAACTTGTTAATGAAATGTTCGAAATAGCTAGAATTAAGGACTCTGCTGACTCCATTTTTAAATTGAAACTAATTTTTTCAATGAACTTTTCAATATTACATTTTTGTTGCCACGTTGCTGGCTTTTTTCATCCTGATTTTTGAGTGAACTGCCTTTTCTGAGTGGAAAAGCAAGGATGTCACATAATATGTATTCAAAACACAACCAGTGTAATCAGTCAACAGATCTTTTGGCAAGTGAAATATTCCCATTTATTAATAATGGAGGGGGAAAATGAAAGTACTTTTTGAACACAAGTAAGCAAAAATAATTCCATCACTTTCTTGAGGGGTGGGTCTGTTCTTATAATTTTTTAAAGCATGTTTTTTCCCTAGGGAAGTTGGTTGCAGAGGAAGAATGGCGAGGCAAGATCGTGCCACGATCTTTCCCAGCTTTTGCCTAGCTAAAGAGAAATGTGCTAGGAATTTCTTCTTTTGCCTGGAACTGGGACCTGACTCATCCCTGCCCCTGGAGTGGTGCAGGTGAGCCGGAACATCTGCACCAGCGCCGTGGATTAATTTTTTCTTGTGAGAACAAGTGCCTGAGTGACCTGATTAACAGGCATGTGCTGTACTTATTAAGTAGTGACTAGCACAATGCAAGCGAATCATTTATATTTACCCCCCCCCCCGCCTCCACCTTCACTCTTACACTCTTTTTATCCCTGCCTTTTCCTCCCTCAGTCTCTTCCAGTCTGGCTGAAATGCTTATACACCCTTTTTTTTCTGCTCCTGAGACAACACTGGGCCATTCATTTTCTTATCTTAGTTTTCTGGATTCCCTTTGCGTTATAGATCATCTTTGTCCGAAAAGCAGCGCAAACAGCCACTGCCAGTGCCATCCACATACAGGGTGATGTGTCTCGTCGCGGGTCCTGCCACATGAGGCTTTCCCATGTTAGGTGTGGTGCTGAACGTGCTAAACAAAGCTCTGGAGACAAAGGGGAAATGGCCAGAAACCATGGCCTCAAATTCATGGCTCTCCACCAGCCCCTTCCTGCACAACTCCCATCAAAAGGTAGTATTTCGGTGATCCGGTGCTAGCAGGACCAAACCCTTAAAACCAGACAACCCTCAGATCCCCGGCACAGTATTTATGGCATCAGTGGGATGAATTCATCCGCATTTCAAAGCAGAAGGCATTCGTCTCTACTTTTTCCTGGCTTTTGTTCACCAAAAAAAGCCCACGTTAGCAGAGCCATGTTACGAACTGCTTCCTGCTTCTGTTGTGTAGTGTTCTGCAGCTACCACGGCTGGCCAAGAGGCTGTAAATCTTGCCTGGTGTTTTGTAACAAAGGAAAAAATAGAATGATTTGTGTTGACTTTTGGTCATCGTGTATCATTATCGATCCGGGGGCGGGCGGCGGGGAGCGCGTACCGCGGGTCTGTTGCTCGCCACTTCTCCGGGAAGCCAGCAGTCAGTAGAGGGCAATAGAGAAATACAGTTTGTGATGCCTAGAGGATTTGAAGCCCTGATTATGTGTTTACAGAAAAGAAAAAGAAGAAAAGAAGAGCCAGGAGGATAGGTTGTTCAGTTTACTACCGGAGACCTGACTGTGACAGACCACCAAGGAAACAAAATTCTCAAAGAGAGAAAAGAAGACCTTAAGTCTCTCCTTTTTTCTTCAGAGTTACGTAGGATAACTTAGCCAGAACTTATTGATATCTGCATGTTCAGTGGACTCGGGAATGGACCGGGAGATGCGGAAACGTACTCTTCGGAAGAAACAGAAGAGGAGGCATTTCAAAGATCCTGCAGGTGACCAAGGTGAGCAAACTCACGGCTTCTCTTTCACGTGAGATAATAAATGTTCAGTCACCTGTATAAAAGTCATAGACAAACTGAGTGATTGAAATTATGTGAGAATTTTGCTTTTTCAGGCATGCTTGTGCGAAATTCATTTTCTCATGGAAAAAAAGAGGATAGTGATGCTACAAGGATAAGCATTTCCAAGCATATGTTATTTTGGAGACGTGCTAAAACCGGTGAACTGTTTTATGTGTCGTATTGTATTAGAACTGTTTGAAACATGCTCATCATTTTACAAGGTTTATGTGCTATAGTTCCTAGACTCTAGTTTACAGAGAAATATATAAATAAGATGTCACTATTGTTGTTCCTTTTAGAAAGGAATTTTTGCTCAGCTTTTGGACAAATGTGACTTGGAGGTTTAGAGAAATTTATTAAGAGATTTTTGGATTCAGAGTGTGAATGCCCTCAGGTTTTTCAAAGGCTTTGTAATCAGAAAGATATTAAGAAGTAATAACAAGGAATATAGTAATAACAAAAGGCGTTAAGCCACAGAAATCAAGGGGGTGGCAGAGACTTGGGAAAGCAAAAAAAACCACAAGAGGCTAAGTTAGAAAATAAACATATGAAACACTTTTCTATTGCCAAGATCTCAGCTGGTGTCACCATAACACTTGGAAAATATCCTCAGGATGCCGGGAACCATTAAAGCAGTACAGATTATCAGAGCATAAACTTCCACTTCAGCTGCCACCACTACCAGAAGTGACCAGTAAGAAATGTTTGAGAAATGAAAGATGAAGAATAAAAGCATTGATATTCTGGGGATATCACAGAGCAAATGCAAGGGTATCTAGAGGTCAGTCAGACAGTACTCATTTGAAAAAAGGCAGGCTGATAAATAAAAGAAATAAATCATATTCTGAAACAAACCACCAGCTGTTAAAAGCTAGTTAAAGGACAAGTTATCTGGTGTTCCTCCTGAGCCTGGATTTATTTTGTAAGTGGTATGATAGGTAAGGCTATGACACAGTGATTTACCTGTGCCTTGAGTGCCAAAACATGTAAAAGACTAGTGTGTTTATTGTTAGTTTATACATGGTTTAGAACACAGCTTCCTTGCAGTATGTACCTGAGAGAGGTGAAAGATAACATATACAAAGCACGTCACTATTTCCCATGGGTTCGCAACATCCATCTGATGGGGAATGGACCCCATGAGTATCAAAATCCACCTGATCTTGGAAGCCGCAAGTTCCAGCTTCCAATTTTTTTCTTCCTTTCATTCAATTTCCAGTACTCTACATCTTCTTATATACTTGTAAATCCATTCTCTCAAAAGATAATAGAAATTAAAGATGATATTGAACAAAAACCTCAGAGAGAAATATTCATGCCGTTTAATAGAGCCAACTCTACTTTAAAGCGATTTCTGGTAGAAATTATTAACTCTGTATCTAAGATGTGAAGCTCTAGGGCAGTAAATATTCTCTTATAGCTGATACCCTATTTTCAGAGAAATCAGCAGAGTTGCTTTGTGGTGTTATACCTCTACAGATACAGTCAAAGGGGTTTTTGTAATGGGAAGCCGCAGAGGTCAGCGGCTGGGGCTGAGGAATGGGAGTTACTGCTCCTTGAAGTCCAGGCATTGCTTTGTCCCTGTGTGACTTTGTGGTACATTAGACTTGTTTATGGTCAGCTCCTGAAGTGGCCAGCCTGCCAACTCGCCCATGCCAAGGGCTGGGCTTTGAAAGCAGGCTGCAGATTGTACAAGGAGGCCCTCCTTCCATGGAAGTTATGGGAAAGGCCATCGCCAAGTTGCAGTGTCCTTCAGTACACAGACAAACATACTCATATGCCAGTTCTGCCTGTAAGTCCTTGTCACCTTGAGTCATAATAAACTATTCCTTAATTTTCCCTCACAGAACAGTCATCTAAAAATGTTGAAATCTCAAGCCGAAGTTTCACCTGTGAAAAAGATGCTTCTAATTAATATGTTAATTGTCATGTAAACCCCTTTGCTTAATGAGATGTGAAATAGCCCCTGCTGTTAGGAATATCAGTGTGCACAGGAGTTTGTCCCAGGCACTTAGGGTCATTTTTTGCTGTGCTGCAGCACAGCCCAGGGTTGCTATTTTAGCCTCTTGCCAAAATAGAAACGTTTTACTTTCTGATGAGTCATCTGGGTTTCACTGAAATCTTGCAAGGTTCCCCCACCCTATTCGTCTTTGCTGTAGAGTCCAGGCCCTGCCCTGGAGGCCCTGCTTTCCCAGGGAAAGATGTGGTGGAACCTGCTTCAGCAGCTGTCACCTCCGTTCCTTAATCAACTTGGAGCAGACTGCTAATGAATGATATGGAGCGTTTTCCCTGCGTCACTGGAGCTGAACATGCAGCATTCCCAGCCTTTTCTGGCCAGCAGCATGGCAGAGCAGTGCTGGCATCTGAGTCAGAGTTTGCCACACATTGTGCTAAATGTTACCTGCATCAAGGCAGAAAGGGAACTAGGTCAACCAAAGGTGACAGCTTTAATCTATTTTCCATGCTGGTCATATTTACTTACAAACAACACAGGAGAGCTGTCTGTTTCAAGAAAATATTTCCTTTCATTTTTCTTTTCCTTCTGGTGCAAAAGGGGGTAAAGGAAGGCTTCGTTTTTAAATTTCTTTTTGCTTTATTTTCTTTCCCCTTTAATTCTGAATGGTCTGTTCTAAAGTGACAGTGGTTTGAGCAAGAGTGAAACTGGACTAGATGGCCTCTAGAGGTTTCCAAAGTTACCCTGTAATTTTCAACAATCATGCTGTTACTTTGGATTCTTCCTGACTCCAAATTACCTGGGATAGAAAAAAAACCCAAACCCACCACTATTTAAAGATAATTTTCTTTCCCCTTATTATTTTTATTCATTTGAAAATGCACCAGGAAGAATAAAAGCCAGCTACTTCTAAGAAATGACTGGTGTTATGGAATAGTTCTTTGCAGTTGTTGATCTCTGAGTTTTGTCATCAAATGCTTTGATTACCATGATCAGGCTGCTTTACAGAATGGCTATAAGGCAGAAATGTAGTCAGCTGAGGGATAAACTGTTTGAAGGCTGTACTCCCTGCTGCAGTTGAAAAGTAGCGTTTCACACCTGTTTATGGTATCCTAAATTGGTCTTGTGTTTGAGAAGCTGGTGTCACTGCTGATTCTTCCAGTTCTATGCCTGGTGACTCAGACAGTAAGAAGTGGTTAAGTATTTACTGCTAAAATATATGAAATACTAGGAATTTGAAAAATCCATATTGCTTTCTCAGTAATCCATTTTAGCTAAATTCATTCCAGATTAAACTGTTTGCCCAGCTGACATCCTTAATTCGTCACCCTGGCTGAAACTGAGATCTTCAAAGCCATTTACAACAGCTAAACAAACATGTCTTTCATTATCTTCGATTATAATGCCTGATGAAGTGCACAGAGGGATGTGAATCTTTAGAGATGACAGTGATGGATATAATTGAGACACAGGAGAGGTAACAGAATCAGGCTGATGCTTAGAGTGCGTTTAAATCCAGAGTTTCACAGTAAAATATAGGTGGGCGGTGCAGCACTTCTTACCTGCTTCAAAACTGCTGCTGATGCTGAGGCACAGTGGTAGCACAGCACATTTTACCTGCCCTAGGAAGTGAATACTTGAGTTTTCATTGCTGGTAATAGGGCCTCGTCCCCAAAACCTACCCCTCTTTTAAAGGATAAACTGGATGTAACTACCTCCTAAGTGTGAAGCAGCTACAGTACAGAGGAAAAGCTCCATGTGACACCAGTTTAATTAGAATGCAGTATCACTGCCTTGATTAGTGATGGAAAACAGGAAATTTCTTCAGTGAGGGTTGTATTATAGCTACACAATTTCCCAGTACTGAAAGGATCTAACCTTTGTCAAGTTGGCCTGCATGCATGGCCCTCTACTTTCCTGTGCCCCTCAGAGACTTTGTACAGAAAACAAAACAGGAAGGGGTAGATGATTCAACAGAAGACTTCTTCTAAAATCCAGAGGCCTCTGCTTAAGCATCACAAGCCAGAAAAAGCTCACACAAGTTATATGCACGTATGTTAAATAAACATCATCAGAGTTGTGTTAACTTGTTGCTTGTTTGCAGTGTGGAGAGGGGCTGATGCAATCTCTGGTCTTTTTCAAGAAGGCACATAGCCATATGTTTTTATGTACTATTTTCATTATTACTAGATAAAACTAACAGTGGTGTTCAAGTATAGTCTCCATTAGTCCCTTGAAAGGTCATTTCCTTAACGAGCAAAGACTTGTTTTACTTCTTCAGAGAAGTAATTTTAAGGGCTAGGTTGATAGCAGGGCAGATGTAACAAAGTTTGTCAATTCATAATCAATTTATGGAAATGAAAATTATTTTTTTCCTTTCTGTGTGCTTAAGCAATGTTTTCCTGATGAAAATATTTGTGTATTGGTTTTTTGAGTTAGTTTGTTGCTGTTTTTTAATCTCCTCTTCTCTCCTAAGCCAGTCTGAGATCTCTGTATCCCTAAGCACTGTTTGGATAAAAAGATCTGGTTATCCTAAGAGCAGGGAAGATAGACAGTGGAAAGCCTGAAGGAGTAAAAGGTCCACACAGAGATGCAGTGGCATACATAAGGTCTGTGAAGAGCTTGTCACAGTGCCTTTTGGCTCTCAGCTTCTGTTTCATTTGCTCTGCTGGTTAATCATTGGCTTGAGTGCTCAGGTACCATGGTGATCGACACACTACCAGTGCCACAAACCCAGCACGATGCATATTCATTGAAACACTGTTTTTGAAAGAAAACCAAAAATAAAAGCAACTTTTGAAAATCCTCAGCATAGCTAACATTGCCATGTACTTTCCTCTCTAACAATATAAATCAGCATGGTAGGATATAGGCTTCTTCCTCCCATTTTAGATTTTTCCTTCTGCTGTTGATATCCACAGCTTTCTCATTAAGTGGTTTGAAAGGCTTCAGACTTCTTCCATATGTTGAGTATAGCATTTTTGTGCATTGGCCTTTCTGTACAGCTACTGAGATGTTTGTTCCAGTGTCATCAATATTAACATCAAGGAAAGGGCCTTGGAATAAGAGCCAAACGCATCCTTGATCTGTTAAGCCCCAACAGTTTGCTAAATGTGACCTTTGTGAAGCTATGGGTATAAAGTTCAACCTTGAAAATCTTGGCCAGCAACTAACTGCTGGAATGCCAATTGGCAAGCACTTCCTCCTTCTCCAAAAGCGGAGCCTTCTGCCTGAATAGCTCCAACGCAGCATCTCTTCCTCAGTGTCGCGTTTTGAGGGCTGATCCTCACACAGACCTCTGGTGCTGTTGTTAATTTTTATAACACTGTGCTGTTTATATCTTTATTTGAATATGTTAGGTGGCCAGCGCTGGGAAGGTAGCACTGAGCAGTAGTTTCCCACTGAGGGCATTACTGTGCCAGCATCCCTCCAAGATAACTGCAGGGAATATAGAAAAAAATGTTGCCTCTTTATCACGAGTACCTTATGAGTTTGCTCCTGGTTTTGGTATCTTGAATTGCTTCACAACTCTGCTCTCTGAGCACCAGTGCCTGGAGCAGATTGATAGCATGCTGTCCGTCAGTGAGCCCCCAGCACGTGGCATGCCCACGAGGCAAATAAACCACAGAGGAGGGAATTAGATGGAACTAGATGCAAGGTATGCATCCACTGGAGCTGGCTAATCGTTCCTTAAACTCTGCTAATCATAAAAGCTTGCTTTAACTTTTGTTTCAGCCCTTGGAAAATGGGAGAGATATCCTTTTCCTCTTACATTCCCCTCACATGAGATAAAGATACCAAATATTTTTTTTCAGGCGTGTCTTACCATCTGCTTCAACAACAATTAGCTCACCAATTGGTGTGGGACAAGTTCCATTAATATATGGTGAAAGCACGCCAAAAACCTCAAAACTCAAGGAGCAATGCAGGGATGCTGTTTATGTCTCCCTGGCATGAGGTAGGAAGGGCCTGTGATGCACAGCTTTGCAGGAGTTGGAGACACTTACAAGAAGTGTGAAGGCAAACACCCCATACTGAATCTGCCATATTACTGATTTTTTGTTTTGTTTTGTTTTTTTTTTATTTATAGGACTTGTGGGTCAGGACAGTGGTCTCCTCCTTAGCCTGCTTCCTGTAAGATCTGAGCTGATGTTGTTGCAAGGGTGGTGGGAGGGAAGCCAGGACTTAACCTCTAGGGATTTAATTTGGAAGGCATTGCAATTGGGATCCCCTCCTCTCTATCTATCGTGCTGCAGTATGGGACTTTCCAGCTTGGCTCTATCCAGTTCTTGAACTCACTAGGATCCACAAATCCATGTAAAACATAGAGGTACAGCTGCTCTGGTGTTTTACTGAAGAGAAAGAACAAACCCTGAGGAAAGTGGAAAATGAGCACTGCTTGCTTCCTCTGCCTCTCCTGACACCAGGGCCAATGCAGGTAGAGTCACACTCCTCTCCCAGGTGGAAGATGGGCCAGACTGCAAAAAAAGGCCCCAAATAGGCTGTGGGCTAGTATTGTGAGGTGTGGGAGTAATACCTTAATGATCCTGGTGCCTGTAGCACAATTGCAAAACTGGGCTGTGCTTCAGAACACGAGTTGTCCTGTAAAATGATTTTGTTACCGTGATGTTGCCAGGTCTACAGGCAACCCTTCCTGCCAACCATTTCCTCCTTTTCATTGAGCTGCAGTAATTTTTTGGTTACTTTTTTGTTTACTTTAAATACTTCTGGTTACTTTGAATACTTTTGGTTACTTTGCTGACTTTGATTTTTTGGTGTTCCTTTGTATTAAAGCTGAGGGATGTTCATGGCATTTACAGGTAGGGTTCAGTTAATTCCCTCATCCTTCTTTTCCCAAGGTTGTTCCGTTTTTGAGAACCACCCTAAAACACGTGCAAATTGATTGTGGATAGAGGCATCTCTTGCCAGCAAATCTGTGCACTTGGTTTTTTCCGTGGACTGTAGTCTGGAACTTGGCAAGCCGCTGGAGTCTTTCCTGGATGAGCAGTTCTGGATTATTCTCCAATTTTTTTTTGGACCGGGGGTGAAAATAAAAATGAGCTTGCAATTCTGGGTGCAAACTCAAACCCAGACTTCCCCAATGTGAGCCCAGAACTGAGAGATTTAATTTGGCTCCTTTTGGGTTATGATCCCGTGTCAGAGTGAGGTTTTGAGTCTGAGTGGCATGCAGTGTCTGTGATACTCATGTAAATATAAATACACCAGCTTAGTGCTTGCAATGTATTTCCAGCCTCCTATTCATTCCTAACTAGTGGCATTTTCCTTTTTGGCTACAGTGGGAGTGGGAGAAGCTGTGGGCTTTATCGTTGGAATTGGGTTTGGTACCTTCTGATGGGAACAAAAGCTGCAGATATAGGAGCGTGATAAATGCTCAGACATGAGGGTCAGAAATCAGTCAATTTCTGAGCAATCTTAACATCTGCTGGAATGAGCAGAGACGGAGTTTATGTAGGTTGTACAACTGAAGCCATTGACTGTTCACTTTCATAGAAGCAGATCCATGATTTTTCTATCCTCTAACACTTGATAGTTTTGGCTAAAACTATCAAGTTTAGGCCCAATGCCAAATGTTGTTCAAGTTTTCAAAACATCTAATTAACAGGGATTGGTATGCCTGGAATGAAAACTATGTAAGGCGAGGAAAGCAATCACCTGGTCTGGTGCTGAAAGGGTTAATGAGAGATTAAGAAGAAGGAAAAAATAAAGGCTTCTAGAGTTGTGTTTAATTTTTCAGTCTCTTTGCTGTCTGCCAGTCCTTTATGTGAATGCTAAAAATTTCATTAAAAAATTAAAAATGTATTTTAAAAACCAATTTAAGAAACCGAACATGCAATGCTAACTTTGGAAAATCACTGCTCTATTTTCTGACAGAATCTTACATTTGTGACTAAGGGAAAACTTGATTATTTCGGTGGATTGCTGGAGAATTAGATGTGAATCTCATTTTATCCGTTCTCACCCTGACAGATTGACTTGGAAACCTTCAGTTTCAAAGAAGGTGAAGGTATCAGATGAGTTCATATGCAACAGATGGGTTTTCTGGAAAAAGCCTCAGATTTTATAAACTTTCAGAAAAACTTCACATGGCTTGCTGGAGAAAAAGTACCTTTGTTGTGAACGTTTGCTGGTCCCACCGAAGTGGATGCTACTTTGGGAGTTCACTTCAGCTGAGATTAGGACTTTGTTTATAGACCAGTGTGAACACTGAAGATGAAGACACTAATCATTAAAGCTGTGTCAGCGTCTCAGCAATGAATTGATGTTCTTTTTGGTTAAAGTTCAATATTCTTTGCATGAAAACCCTTGATTTACATTTCTCAATTATTCTTGTGGGGGTATTAAGCTGATGTCTTGCAACTGTTTGTTGAGCCACTGAAGAAACAACCAAAAAGGGAAAAAACCCCCCATCCAAACAACAACCCACAGAAAATATTGATTTAACTTTGGTGGCTGCTGTTGAATGTGCTTGTCCTTCCCTCATGCAGCCACAGAACATACTGGCATTGCAGGTAGGCTGTCTGACAGCTTCCTTTCAAAGCGTTGCCAAAGCTGCTTTGTGGATTAGTCAACAACTGCTTCCTGAATTGTGCTTGCACCTGTTTCCTCTTCTTATGGAATAAACAGTTTTGTCTGAAAAAAGCATTGACAAAGGCTAAAGTTGCACCCACAGCCTGGCCCACTGATATAGAGGAAATCACATTTTCTTGGTGTTTGTAGAATGAAAGTGGCAGCTGTTACCATGGGAATAGCCAATTTATGAAAGAAGACGTTTTGAGGAGGCTGAACATTACCACTAATCGAAGTGATTGCAGTCAAGACAGAAGGTTAATGTTTGAGATCTGCTAATTAGGAGAGAGCTACTTTTCTGGTAATGTGAGGATGGATACAAATGAATTCTGTTTGATAAAAATGCTGTTTTCCTGGCTAATCCCTTGAATTTATTATTTTGGATACAAGGATTAGATTCATCCCTAGTATAAGTATCCACTGATTTGTTTTCAAATAAGTGTAAACTTAATGGGTATAAATAGGCACTATTTCTTGGAAAGGTTCTTTCAAATACTTTCTTACAATGTATTTTAAGGATTATTACTTCACATTCCCTTTTTGGAGACATTTTTCTGTGTTTTGTTTTGTATTTTGCAACTACTGATGTCCTCTCTGTTCTTTTCTCTCTGCTCAACACATATTCTGGGGTGTAGAAGTTACTATTGTTCTTCATATTTCTCCTTAAATGTGCTAAAAGTGTTATCAGCAAATAGAGAAAAGGCTTTATTTTTCTGCTGTACTCCCTCTGTTGACTGACTGTGCCAAGACAAAGTGAATAATATAGTAGTCATCATCTGCAAACAAGAATGTTTGGGCCAGATCATCTCAGCTCATATGAAGTGCCAAATCTTCACTCTCTTCAGGAGAAATGCATCTCTCCATGAGTTTTGAAAATACAGTTTCTGTTAAATTTCTCTTTAGAGCACCCATCTGACAAACTTCTTTGAAGAAACTAATAACAATTTAAAAACAATTCTGCAGTTTTCCCTGGATTATTTCACAAAATAATTATTATTAATTAATTATTTCACAAAATACTTTATTATTATTAATGTTGTATTTGTTTGAGCCCTAGCTGTTCAAATAATCTTGGGCTCTACATTCTTCTGTTTATTTTCACTTGCAAGTAGCCTGCTTTATCACAAAAGCCTTTATCTGTGTAATTAGTTTTAAATGGATTTTGTGATGAAAAGTGTATGTGAAAAATGGAGAGGTAAGTGTGTTGGATACGTCCCCAAAAATGAAACCAGTAACATCAAAGCAATAATAATATCAGTACCACACTAATAATGGAAGAGCTAAAGGACGCTCTGTGACCACTGGATGCAAGCAGTGGGTCCAGGCAGTGGTAAGGGGTGCTGCAGCATGTGATACTTCCAACCGTGTATCAGCCTCCAACTCCAAGGCTGTAATTTTGCCCTTACTCTTCTATCTGGGAGACTACTTGAGAAACTCATAGGCTTATAGCTGCTTCCCTTCGGCACAGCCTAGATGACTGTGTGGCATGTACACTGCCTTCCCCTGCCATGCTCTTGTTGCTCCTTGAATTAGATAGTACTTCTACCTGGAGGCATCTTCCTCAAGGCATTTCGAGGCAGCAGTTACATGCTTAGTTCCTCTTCTCTTGCTGGGCTAAACAACTCATCTCTGTTAGTGTCTTTGGATGGGGAATCTCCTTGTCTCCCAGGTTCTACTGGAAATCCCCGTCCTCACGTCCTATGGCCTCACTTGCCTTTTTCATCATGTTACCTGTTTAGTCACTCTCTCATTGAAAACGGTAGTACGCATTTGTCACTACTGGGTCATCTCCCAGGTTACATTTTCATTTTCTGCCCCGGGCCTTGCTGCTTACCCCATTTCTTTGGCTCACATCTCCAAGTCGCTCCATTTGTATAGTTTCATTATGCTACTGACATTAGAGTGTGCAGGTACTCTTTTGCCTCAGTCACAGTGGTCAAGAGCTATGGAAGGACAACAGAAGCCCCAGAAAGGATCCTGAAGACCCACTGCTAATCTTAATTGATTCCATGTATCCCTTCTTATGGCACTTACTTATTATTACTTCTCCTTTAGCTGTTTTTCAACCACGCAAAAAGTCTTAGTCCTCAGATTCCTTAATAGTGTATAACATGATGTCAAATGCATTGCTAAAGTCCTGAAAGATGAGATCTATTACACTTCATCTGTTCACAAAATCTTTTACCTCATCCAGGAAAACTATACAGACGATTTGTATGGTGTCCTCTTGCTAAATTGCTGTTGCACTTTATCCCATTTTTCATTTACCTCTGTGTCTTTATATACTGTCTCTCTCAAAATGTATTTTAAAGCCTTTCATACTAATGAGGTCCAATGAAACAGCTTGTAATTTCCCAACTGCCATCTCCTCTTATTTTTCTTCACAGATCTTTTGTTGTGGTTTGTAGTTTCTTGTGATGTTATCTTGTGATGTTATGGCAAGCCGCAGACCTTCCCAGGGAGCGCAGCGGGGCTGCCTGCCCTGCATGGCGCCGGCTGGCTGTCAGCTCCACAACACAGAGGCGATAAAGGAGGCGAGACAGAGAGAGAGGTGGGAGGGATGTTTATTCACGTGGTTCCCAGAGGCAGAGAGAGAGCACATGGCATGGAGCCTAGAGTTTTATATGGGGGTGAGGGGGCGGAGAGAGCACATGAACTAATGGTGTCAGGACATAGGGGCGGTACACGGGCGGAGTTGGGGTACAGAACAAATGGGGAGAACCCGAGGGAGTGGCTAGGAATAGGGGTGGGGAAGGGAAAACAATGTGGGAAGGGCAGGCAATTTAGTAACTAAAGGAGTGGGGAAATACAGCACCACAATTTTTCGTAAGTAAAGAAACCATATCTACTATATTTCAGCTTCACTCCCAACTAGATGATGTATTAAAAATATTTGTCACTGCACCAACATTACACATGAGAGAAATTTTTAGAAGCGTGAGATGGTGATTAATCAGATTTCAAGCATTTAACTTTTTGAATCGAGAATTTTTCTAGCTGGGGTAGTTTCTATTTGCATATCCACATTCTCATTATTCACCCTATCTTTGTCTCTAAATTTAAACCTAAAATTTCTGATTGAAAACTGTGGGAAAATCCTTAGTTAAGGCCTAATTCTCATTGTGTTTAATCTCTTTTCTATCCTTCTTCCACAGTGGCACAATATTTTTCCTTT
>VYZQ01011121.1:14564-30569 GCA_013400655.1 Mystacornis crossleyi
TTTTTTTTTTTTTTTTTTTCTGTTTACACTACCAAAGAGCCTTTTACTATATGCTTTCATATCCTTTGCAGGACAGAAGTCAGTTAAGTTCATGGGAGTTCAAACTTTATCTTTGTACTTCCCGACTTCTCAGATGTTTCTAGCTTGTGGACAGTACTTTTAGCATTCTATGTGAACTCTGCTTGTTTCCAGTACCTTGATTTTACAAGGTCCTGCTTGGTTGCTGGCTGCAGCTTCGTAAAAGCTACTTGTTCAAGTTACTGTTCTTTTTCTGTACTACAGAACAGGCATAACTCGAGAGAGTTAAAATTCCATTTTATTGTCATTTCACAATGCTTTACTGTGTTACTGCAATTCTTCAGTTCCCATGCCTACCTTTCTTCTCTCTTATATGAATAATCCTACTCATGTCAGAATCAAAGCTATGAAGATTATGTGTGTGAGAAAAGGGTTGCAGATTAGGGTCTACATTCCTTGAAGTACTTTCACCAGGTGCAGTGTTTTTTCACAGCAGTGACTTTTTTAGCTGTGCTGTAAAAGCTGTTTAAGAGATACACATGGAGTATCAAAAGAAATGCAAAATATTTTGGAAGACGAAACTGCTTGGAAACTGAATAATGCAGGGATTTGTTCAGGTGCCCAGTATTTCTCTAATAGCCTTTCTGCCAATCGACTCATGTTTTATTTCTGTCTTATAAGTATTACTAGATTTTCTTTTGGCACTCGGGTGATTTGCAAATGTACAACTACTGAACTGAATGCTTGGGAAAATGGTCTTTCACAGAACCAAGTTGTTGCATGGAAAAAGTTCCTTGGTAATTTCTTATTACTTGGATTTTTGTTAGGTCTCAAGATGTGTCATGGCTGTGTTGCACTAACACTAGAAAAGCATATTTAGCAGCTGACTGTGCTCCAAAGACCTTGCAACCGAAATATGTAAAATACATCCAATGCCAAAGAAAGCAAAAATCCTTTTCATGGTTACTGTGAAATGTGAGAAATAAGCCAGTGCCACTCATCTGGGGCACGACCAGTAGCTGCACCCAGTCCCCTTGAATTCTCAATCTCTCTCTCACTTGCAGGAAGGTTTTTTCTATTTTCATCCACTACAGTCATTAGTAGGACTAGGAAATTTCAGTAGGATACTGCGAATGAAAGGAGACAAAATTTCATTTATCTTCCTGCTGTTTCACTTTAATAATCTGTCACCATGCACAAAGCAATTGGTAAAAGGAGAAAGCGTGGTATGTTCTCTACTGTAGCCATTGCATCTTATAGCCAATCCAGTAGGATTAGCCATTAATCTGTTACAGGAAGAAGGCAGGATGGGTCAAAACTCAATTTGTTTGTTAATTTACAAATTTTGACCAAAAGAGATGAACAGACTGAACAAAGAAGTAGATGACAGTGCAGAAAATATTTTCTGGTATTTAAAAAGCTTTCTTTTGAATTACCCTATTCGTAAGTAATATGACACACAATTCTGAGAAGATATCAGAAAGTCTCAATAGATTTAGATTTTCAGATTAGCTGGTGAGCTGCACAAATGTGACCTGAATTATGACTCTCCTGTGGTTTCTACTTACAAATACTTTTTCCACTACAAATAAATTATGAAACACATTTAAAATAATGAGTTAATGAAAAAACAAATTTTTTTCCTAATGGACACAACTACTTTGAATAGTGTAACTTCTTGCTGTGAGAATGAAAAAAATCCCTCTTCAAATCTCTTTCACGTGTAACTGCATCCATGTACTTCAGCAGCATCAGGGAATTCAAGTTTGGCTCATAAAAGTCACCTGGAATGTCACTTATCTGTGTGTCAGAAAGATTCAGGAGAGGTTAGAGAGGAATCTCTATGTGTTTCAGTACTTACCTGCTATGTCATCTTCACATCAAGGTAGGATCCCGCGTCATAGGAAGGAAATGGAAGCAGAATTCTATTTTGAAGTGTGTTATTTAATGTATGTACAGAACTATTACTTCTCTCTCAGGCAGGGGAACTATGTGCTCTCTTTAGAAAGAAATAGTTCTTAGTATAACTGTAATTATGAAAAAAATCCTTACTGTCCGGGTGGTGAGACACTGGAACAGGTTGTCCAGGGAGTTACAAACCTGGCAGTGTTCACGGCCTTCAGCAACCTTGTCTAGTGGGGCATGTTCCTGTCCAGGGCAGGGGCGGTTGGGACTAGATGATTTTTAAGATCCCTTCCAACACAAACCATTCTATGATTCCGTCTATAATTCTATGATTTGCAAAAAGAAGGACAACAAATCTTGTAGAAGTGCTTGCATAATATTATATTAAGGAATTTCCAAAAAAAATCTGATTAGATGGTATTCAGACTACAACTAGAATTTCAGGTGCCAGCACAGTGTTGCAAAGAGTGCTACAAGAAGGTCTCCCCTGGCACCAGTGTTGCAGTTACTCACCCAACAGATCTTGTGCTCAGTAATTCATATCAAAAGCAGCAAAAAAATCCAAATAATTTTATCATCGATAATGTTTTTTCCTCAGTTTCTTTTCTAAAACAGTCAACACAAAACTTTGTTCCTTATTCTGATTCTTTTGGGGCTTTTTTTTTAATGGAAGGAGGAAATTAGAAACTTTTCGATCAAGAATGTGGAGGTAATAAGTTAAATAGGGCTGATAAATCATGGTAAGAGAAATCTGCCCCTCCCTGTCTATGCTGGTTTTCTGAGCAAGATTTTCAGAAAACAGGATCTTAGCCTTAGGATTTGTAGTCCTGCATGAACTTTTCATGAAAACAATTCTGCTTCATCAAGGACAATCCATTTGTTCACAGGCTTTAAAATGATGGGTGTTGATTTAAAGTCCAGAGACAGAAAACTAACTGGTTTAATTTTTGGATGTGTAAAATGTACAGATAGCTAGTTGAAAAAACCGTATCATTTCTTTTAATGCTTATCCATTAAAAATAAAGCATATTTTTGACTTGGCTTATATGTCTATGTTGATTTTTCTTAGCTCTGGAGCAAGAGCTGCAATACGAATAGAATGGCATAGCTATTCACCCAGCAGTCATCCAGACAAACTGACCTGATTAAGGTGAAAATATTTCATTGCAGCAGTTTTCTATTGGTGTGTTAGGATACTTGCAGTGTAAAGGGCATGGGTTTTACAAGATTATATCAATAAAATCCCCCACACCTCAGACCCCAAATACTCAACTTAAAAATTCGTACATTTTTTAATTTAAATAATGCTCCATAATGCCTTCTGAGTATTACAATTTAGATGATTCTTGCTCCTATTCTACTTAGGGATCTGTTTTCCTGTATGGACGTAGTCTTCCATGACATGCCACTATCTCCGCTTTATGGCTGTGGACGTAGCCTATTCTCTGATGAATTGAGGGAAATACAGTCAAGTAATGTAGCTACACAAGGGAATGAGAATATGAGTCACTCAAACTTTAATATCTGTGAGTGCCAAAAGCTTGTATTTAAAGCTCCCCTGGAAAATTTAATTCTTTTCTGCAAGAGGAAAAAAACCTGCAAATATTTTTAATTACCTCTAGACACCTAATTTTTATTTACCGTTGAATACCTAGGGTGACTTTGGTAAAATTATTCCTCAGGATATGAGTTTAGAATCTTAGCTGTGCAGAAACATAATATTTTGAGTGAAAGGCTCTGTCTGAATTTTTGTACAAATTATTTCATCTGACAGGTGGAAGAGAAGGGTGATTTTGAGTCAGGAGCATGTTGGGCTATTGGTATTCTTCAGCCATACTGTATTTGTGCAGAGAACTTTTTTGTTGATGTCTCTATTAATTCTTTCTCTCAGTTTGTATCATTTGAGACAGAAAGCATTTTTTCACATGAGTGTTGTGCATGTGGTATGGCCCACACAACTGAAATTCATCTGTGAACTACAGTGTCAGCTTGACATCAATTACTGTCTGTGGCTCCAGGATAGGTATCTTTAAGCAGCAAGCAACAAGCAGAAGTTGTATTTCAAAGCCTTGAAACCTGCTCTGAAGCTGCTGGTCTGAAAGCTCTCATCCAATTTGGATGGAATTTTCTCAGCTTGGATTGCTTAATCAATGCTCTTTTTTCACTTCATTGGCAAAAAATAATACAAAAAGAAAGCTTCTCTATGAACAAATCATTTGTCATTTTCAAGCTGGCAGCAGAGGTCTGTGCAGTCATATCTACTGAGTCGCTAAATCTTTATGCCTTCTCTTTGGAGAGTCATTAAGTTTAGAAGCACTAGCCTCTACAGGGCTAATCAGGATGGCTTGTTTTAAAACAGGTCAAAAATGCTGGGCAGCAGCTTGTTAAAAACTTCCACATTATGGATCATTCTGGTTGACTGGACATAATTTAATGCCAGTTCTGTTATTATTTTTAACACAAGTTGCAAAGATGCTTACACATCCGGATTGAGACTTTAGGCTGGGGTTGGCACAGGGGTGTAGCGCATCTAAGCTCTTCCAATTTTTCTTCATATTAATCAAAAATATTTTTATTGTCTGTTAATTAGAAATCTGAGTAATGTGCTCAGTGCTATTACAAGACCTTGCCCAGAGAAGTTTTGAATGCCCCATCCCTGGAAATGTTCAAAGCTGGGTTAGATGGGGCTTAGAGTAACCTGGTCTAGCAGAAGATGTCTCTGCCTGTGTCAGAGGGGTTGGAACACGATGATTTTTAAGGTCTCTTCCAACCCAAACTATTCTATGGTTCTATGATTCTGTGACTGTTGAGAAACTGATTTTCAGAAAGGCTGTTTGCCCATGTCTTCATTGTCTTCAGCTCAAGTCACTGCTTCTAAACACCAGAGCTGCACTAAATATCTGCAAGAGACTGTGAACCACAGCCCAGCCCTCAGCCCAGCACTTCAGACCAAACCTGGTTGCCAAGAGTTTGTGTCCAAACACGGAACAAGTGATGAGTGTACATATTCCTGTGCCTACCCTGACTTCCACCACGTAACCTTCAGCACATCATAATTGTATCCTCATGTCTCATCTGCTTTAAGATAGTGACTGATCTTGACTTGGAGCAGGTACAGAGCAGGCACACATTTCAGCTGACAAGGCCTCTGGCAAAGGGGCAGGTGGGGTAGCCTGTGGAAAACCTCTGTGCCCAAATTCATTAGAACTTGTCTCTTTGGTGACTACAAGGTGGACAGGAGATGGACGAGAGGGGAGTAACTATCCTTCTTTACTCTCTTATATTTCGAGGGGGTTAGTTCCTATCAGGGAGAAAGAAGGGCAGTCCCTGTCCACAAGAAGAGTTTTTTGGGTCTCTGCCTTTGTATGCACCATGTGAGGGTGTGAACTATGACTTTGCTCTCATCCCCTCCACTATACCACCAAGACAGACTCTTCTCTTTTCTCCTCCTATAACTAGGTTTTCAGAGCTCAGCCGCAAAAGTGCAGACCTTGTTCTTCCAGAAAATGACATGACATTTTGTTAGTGCCAGAGAGAATTGGACTCTAGTATCCAAAGTCTGAATTTAGGTCTTTTTCTGAACACTATATTTCAAGTTAAATCATTTTGTTTTCTGACCAATTCATAGTGAAGAACTATATCTCTGTTTCCTGTCTTGTATGCTATAAATGCAATTTGATTAGATTATATTTATTGTATTTTGAACTTCAAGTATTTCCTGCAGTATCCAGGAAAAGAAAGGATGGAAAATTTGGAGGAAAATTGTGACATAAATGACTTCGGTCTAATTTGCGACTTTCAGATTTTGAGCATTTCTTAATTTGATTTGCAGGTGATGATCACCTGACAGAATAAATAAATCGTAGAAAGTGCCAAGACTGCTCAGGCATTTGCTGTGGTATCACTCCTACATGAGGAACCTTCATCACCATCTTTCTTCGAGTGTGTTCTCTCCTGTGGTAAGTTTTTCAGACATATAATCTTCTCCTTTAAGAATTTTAAGCACAGGGAGAGAGATGAATTCTGAAAAGTTCAGCCCTGGTCCTAGATTTTGTTGTCAGAACTGGAAGCTACAGTCAGTAAACTTAGTTGTATTCATGTAGAATACGTGTAAGGTTTGGTAAGGCTGTGGAGTGTAGTAAATACCACAGAACTAAATTACAGGTGTCACTAACTTTTGTTTGTATTTCCTTTTTCCCCATGAAGTGGACCACATTTGCACAGTGTGTAAATTTTTTTTTACTTGTCTGTTTACCTGAAATTAAACTTTTTAATACTGGCACCTGTATTTGCAATTTACGACTTTCCAAATTATGTCAGTTCCTCTAAATAATTAAGAAAGACCCTCTTGTCCAATATTGAAAACAAACAAACAAAAATCCATTAATAATTCTGACAACTAATCTTTGGAATGGAGACCTAATTAGTTCTTATTGAGCTTGGTCCAAAGATCACTGAAGTAATTTGGAGTCTTACCATTGAAGTTAATTGACTTTGGAGCAAAATCCTCAGACACACTGGTTTAGCAACGTAGGATAGCAAGCAGCCTCTCTGTCACCCATCAGCGACATCACCTCCAGACAGGCTGTGTTAGCTGTTCTATTTGACGTTGTTTCTGGTAAAGATGTTGCCTAAGTTGATTATGTCCCTGCAGGCAAATAGATGACCTAGAAGAAACTTGGTGTCCTGAGTACCTGTTTATGTGGCAGTCACCAAAGCCTGCAGGTTTTACACATTGCAGTGTCAATGTGGAGCTTTCTTCAGAAGTGTCAACATTAACAAGATTTTAAACTGCAGGCGAATGTAGAGCATCATTTGATCCTGGCAAAGAACTGTTTGCCTCAGCACTTGTGGGATAATGTAGAGTAAGCAGCAAATCATTGATGAATCTGTAATGCAACACCAGTCCCAGGAGTGCTCAGGCAAATTTGCTGCAAAGAAGGAAAGACACCAAAAGTGATTAAATACGGTGAAAGATTCAGACTTTGTGAGACCTTTAGGGAGACACTTCTTATTTTAAGCATAAAGGAAAAAATGGTCCAGAATTATGTGCATAAGCCTTTCATTCTGGCTTAATAAAAAACATAAGGAACCCACAGATGCTGAATGTTTACTGAACCTTAATTGGTCTGGAATAATCCTTGCAGTTCCTCTAGATTTATGCTTGTGATAATGTTGACTTTTGGCCACTAGCCACGAGTTTCTAGTGAACCTTTTGCACATTCTACTAGGCCATTAATTCTCATCGCTGCTAAACACCTTACATGCTTTAGTTGTCGATAGACATAATTAATAAACATAGCTAAAATTTGCATTGATAGGGAAAGGTGCTTAATCATTCCTTGTACATTTAAAATGTGGAAAATTCACTAACAATATCCAACAATAATGGGGATTAGAGAACCTCAGTGGAATTGCATTGGCAAAAGGGTATATCACATCTGTCAACACAGAGAGCCTCACATTTCAGTGGATGCCTACTTGCTCCCCGTCTCTCTTTTGTCTTCTTTCTGGCTGCCGTAGTTCTAGTAGAGATCCAGTGGGGTCCATGCAGGTTCTTCCGTAGTAATGGTTGGGATTTGTACTAAAGAACTCGGTACTTGGAAGATCACTGCTTGTTTTCCATCTCTGTGGTGTATTTGCTCTGGGAACACAGTTCAGTCGCTCTGGCTAGTCTTAATAGGGTTGAGAGAACTACTTTCTTTGGATAGTCTGCTTCGTGACACAGCTTTGTTTCCTGCTATACTGCTGTACCTAGGAAGTAGGGTTCAAATTCCATTTAGTGCCCCAGGTTACTTAACGTAACAAATTTAATTTAGTCATTTTCAAATAATGAAATCGAGATTAAAAAACCCCTTCCTATCACATTAATTATCCTCAGAGTAATCCACTCCCTTTGCAAATTTATTTTGGAAACTAAGCAAGGTTATACTGAAGTGTTAAATACAGTCATCTGTTTGGATGAAAGCAGTTGCAAAGCTCTGGCTAATACACTTGTGAAGTTTAGATTAAAGTATGCATTCCGCCTACTGATACCAAAAATACTGAGTTAATGCACCAAAAATAAACATTCATTTAAAGAAAACAAAGAGGCTTTTAAGTGATCATTCTGAAAATTTCAATGCCATTTTGCAATAATTTGTGTTGCATGATTCGTGCTTGAAATACTGTTTTCTACTTCCTCTTAAATATGCTTCTGTAATGTTGGAAGTTAAGACACCTTTTACTTTGCACCAGATGATAGTTTTTGGAAGTAGATGAAGATGGTTGTTAGTCTTTCATCAGCTGCAGCAGTGGGGATGTCCCTTAGACTATGTTGGCTGAAAATGATGTGAGGGTCTTTAGCTTCATGTTTATTATATCCAGGCCAGTGGACATCCAAAGGAATTTGTCTCCTACGTACCATCAGAAAAGTGCCAGGCAGTGTAGATGGGCTTGGCAATGAGGCCTTGCCTGTACCATGACAAAAGGGCCCCACAAGGCTTTTCACGTCTGCAGTAAAGCACATGCTCAAGGGATTAGGCAGGAGGGAAGAGGAAAATCTACTCTTTTTTAAAATCTGAACTCATAAAAAAAAAAAAAAGAAACATTTTCTCTCAGGCATAACCAAGGTGGAAGACAATGTCTGACTGACAGAGGAACATATATTTAGCACCATGATTTATTGAGAGTGTTTGTGCTTGTTTCCTGAGAAATACATGGAGCCTTTTGATAATGCTAGATGATAGCAATCTGCTCTGTGGGCAGATGTGCACATAATAGATGGTGCCTGAGGTGTATTTTCCCACATTTGGTGAATTCTCTTCCTGTTTATCTTACTACACGGTTTAGTTTTATTATACTGACTGTTAGGAGCAGTATCTCCTTCATGTCAGAAATCACTATCTTATTTATAAGTATGCACATTTTAATAATGCAGTAACAGTAATGATTTTTTTCTAAGTGCGTGATAAAAATAGTGTCACTCTTTTCCTGTGGTTGGAGACACTTTAAAATTGGTGGACTGGTCATACTGATTTTGAAATAATCTATTTTTGCTGTTGTTCCAGATGATGTAAATTAATGGAAAATGGTCTCAGAATCTGGCTAGACAATGCTTTTGCTTTTTTGAGTGTCTATGCACTATGTTTAAGAGTCGTGCTCTATGCTCTCAGCTGGGATTTAGATGGGATCATTTCCTTTGAAGTTTTGTTGTTAAGGCTCCAGATCAATACAGATTTATGTTTGCATGTTTTCAAGTACACAAGTAGTCCTTCTGAAATCAGTGAAAAAAGTTCTGACTTAATTGATGTCAATGCCAGAACTCCCACTTACTTCAGAAAGGCCAGACCTAATCACATTTTTCAATCCGGTTGTTTTGGGTCAGGAAAAGGGAGGATTGTTCTGTTTATTATCAGTGAATGAAGGGTAGTCATATGCTAAGATTTTATAACAGATACAGCGCAGATATCCATGGAGAACTGTCAGAAATAATTATTTCAGTTCCGTAAAAATCTTCAGGTTTAGCAATTCCAGTTCTTTAGTTTGTCCTTTTACATTATATATTGTTAACCATATTACTATGATGACGTCAAATATAATCTGAAATGGTTTAGACAGCATTTAGATACAACTGATGCATTCTTATCATATCAAACTAAAACCATTAATCATATCAAAATAAATTGTTTTGTCATTACCAAAATCCTTTTGTTTTGGATTCCTGAATCTCTTTTCTTCAAGCTATTTGTTTAATGGGAAATTCTGAAGTAGAGACAGTTTTTCTGATTAAGAGCATAATCAACTTTTGAAGGGTCAGAGCTTCCTGCAGAACAGAAATCTCAGTTTTCACCATCTCTCAGTGCAGTGAGTACTTCATTCACTGTGACTGTTTGCCAACTCAGTGAAAAGCTGGGTACTAAAGTGCTGTTCAAATTTGGAGCTTAGCTGGATAATGTTACTGCTGATCAAAAGAACATGAACATACGATCCTACTGCTGGACAAATACATCGTCTGTGATGCCTTGGTTTTTCAGAAGATAATGAGTCTTGTTACAGTTACTCTTCCCTAGATACTCCATTTCTGGGTGACAACATTTTTAAATAGAACACAAGCTTTTGTAGAACATAGAATGTTTCTTCTACCTTCCTTCTGCCCTCAGAAAACAACTTCACGACCTACACAATAAGCCAGAGTAACAAATAAGTCATAGTTTTACTATTAAAAGCTTTTGCAATAGATTGATGTGCAATATAGCTACTTTTACTGAGCCTTTTATTAAATTCTACTTATTTCTAAATTTCTTGTTAGTAGTAATTTCTTGGCAGAGCACTATATACTAACTATAACACTTTATCCACATACCTGGTAACTTTATCTACAGAACCACATGTTGTTTTTCTTTTGCTGTAATGGTGATGGGCTGGGACTGAGGCTGCCTTTACACTATTTTGTACAAATATAGTGTCCTCTGTTTAAGTGGAATGCATGCCATTCTATACATGTGGTTGCAAAAAAAAGTACTTTTGGACATTTCATCACATATTGAAACCACTGAACTGGATAATACAAGTGCCTGGCTGGTAGTAATATCCTCAAAAGGTTTCTGCTTGTTCCCTAAAATATCTGCATTGTCAGAAGTTTTGTTCACACAGAGTCATGGAGTGCTTTGCTCAAACAGTGCTGACTATGGTGTAATATATATCCCCAGCTGTTTTATGGGAACCTTTCACATACAGGCTGAGTGACAAGTGGTCACATAAACCTTCTTCCACTATTGTAATGGACCTTGAAAATCTGCTAAGCCCTGGAGGACAAGGGAGGTCAAGGAAAGGCAGAATACAAAAAATAGTATTAACACATTGTTAGTGTAAGCAAACATAATGAGATTTTGCATTTAAATGAAATTTTATATACTCACAGGAAGCATCATCTAGCAGTTAAAGTATAGAATTGGGAACTGAATGATGCTACTTCTATTCTTGGCTGTACTGCTGCAGGTTTTGTTCCAAATAGAGAAGAGCAGAGGTCAAAAATATACCTGTATGAAAGAGCTTTCTGTTTTTAATAATGGCATGAGATAAGGCCTTATCCCGAAGCATTACAGAGAAACAGAGCTTTGATTTTAGATAAGATTTCTATGAAAACCAGCTCAGAATTTCAGAAAGGGACAGATCAGAGTTAAATGAAAACGGATATGAGAGGAAAGTCTTACTCAGTCTGAAATCATGTGAAGAGAGGTATATAAGTTTAGTCTGAGGTCAGCAAATGTAGAAAGCACCAAGGGTACTAATGGCACCATAATTAAAGGGTTGTGAAATGTGTCCGCCTCATACATCCATGAAATTTTGGTAGCTGCCTGGCAAAGGATATTAAAAGCCTCCTTTTGTATGAATGTAAAATTACTCATATAGAGATTTGTGCGAAGTCCAGGGTAGAATTCATGGTCGTCACAGGTTGGTGAACTGCAGTTTGGATGGGAATGGATTCAAATGAAGGCATGCCCAGCTGTGCTCAGCTGCACAGGTAATGTGCACACGTGAAACTGCCATATGATTAAAACAGAACTTAGCTGAGACAGCTTGGAAAGTTTGACCCCAGGTATGCAGAGCTTCGTCCACATTTTCCTACTCCTAGCACACCTTCATGCCATCACCAGGTTTCTCTCTCTTTCTATTAGTATCCAGGATCTTACTGAGCGGGTCAGCTATTAATATACAAAGCTGGAATGAATGTACTGGAGATGTCTCTTCTGTTCATAGTCTGCTGCTCTGTGTTCTAGATCTGGAAGGTGGTGGTGCTTGGGCATTCCTAAAGTGTGAAGGTATTTATTTCCAAGATACGAAAATATATAGGTCTTGCAATCACATATGGGCAGAACCACTTGACTCTGGATATCAGCTGTAGTCTAAGCATCTAATGTTAAGATGTTCCTGATGTGCCTTATATCCTGCTCCTCGACATGTCCAGTGTGTCTCCAGCCTGGAGACTGCTGAGCACTTCAGCATGTCTTGTACCTCAGACCTGTCGGGATTTCAAACTTAGAAATCGATGCAAGATTGAGTGTTATGGCGTTGACACACTCAGTCTGGTCTAGTGGCATTCATCCAGCAGTTGGGAGGTCCCACTTCAAATCCCACCTGTGCCTAAGTAGATATGAATGTGCATTTTCTGCCTCTCTGGGGAAGCACCTTAAACAACAGGCTCAGAGTAAGCTTTGAGAAAGGCTGATAGGACAGGGAGTCAAGATTGTCCTTCCCTTGTTTCAAGCTATTCCAATTTTTGTGAACTGATTAAATTTTCATTGGACTGGGGGAGGGCAGGAGGAGAATGAATGAACTGTACCAAGAGATAGAGGAGGAGGGGCCAAACATTTTCAGATGTTTAAAGCATTTGAAGCTGGAATTTGATATTCCAAGTGAGAGCTCCAAGAAGGTTGGAGAGGATGTTGTCTGCAATTTGTGAGTAAGGGATGGCTTAAGTATCCATCTTCAGGAGATGGTACATAATGATGAATTGTGGAAGTCCCAGCTCAGGATAGCAGCCGTGCTGGGGAGGAGCGGGAAAAGAGAAGGGCACCTCCATCTCCAGCAGCGTCACTCAACCAGCTTCATCAGATCCGGCCTTCCAGACGTTCTGTGCTGAGGCACCTGACTTCCCCATCTAATGGCACATCAGTGTCTGAGTCAGCATGTGGATTGTAAAGTGTCAAGCACCAGGGAGTGTCTCTGAGGAAGTAGTCCATCATACTTTATGCATCAAAAATCCCAGTAATACCTGTAAATCTCTTTTTGGAGCTCTTTAAAATCTCCAATGAAAATTGAAATAGCTCTATTTTTTCTGATCAGAATTGATTAAAAATCCAAGAGAGGCAAGGTTTTAGAGGCAATGTTAACTTTTATTACATGAACTGCTACACTTGAAAGAAGCAGGCCAGGTTTCAGGCATGAATCTCTTCTTCGTAATCTTGATCACCACTCATTAGCACAAGGTGTTGCAAAGTCGACCTCCCAGTTTGTCTCTATCTTCAAATGTCTTTCTTATTTTATCGCAGGAATTTATATTTTCCTTTACATTGCTGATTTTGTGATTATTCCTATTAGTCATCTCGCCTGAAATGTAGTTTACAAAAGCTGGACTGCATTACCTTTTACAGCTCCTGAGACTTCTTTGGAGCAGCAGAATACCCATCTGCCATGTTCCATCTGCTTTCCACTTCTGGCTCTGCCACCTGAATGTAGAAAGCCAAAAAAGTGGGTTCAGCATTTTGCATTCTAGCAGGCACACATTCAGGAAGTATACTTAATGATGAAATGTTCAATACTTAATTCATGAATTTTTTACATCTGGAACTCTAAAAGGAACAGCTGTTGCTTAATTTATTGAAGTTAAGTTACCCCAATGCACTTGGGTTCATGGTTAAAAATAGTTAGTTTCTTGAGGGTTAAAAAGAAGAAAGAAGCTGGGGGCAGAGAGGAAAAATAATAATTTTTTTTTCTGTATTTCCAAAATGACTGTCAGCTTTCTGTGGAAAGTCAATCTTTGTGTCCATTCACCTGCTCTTCTCTAACTTAAAAGCATCTAGTCTGATATCCAATAGTTTCTGCAAATGCTCTGCAGAGGGAATTGAACCTGTTTGTTTTGTTTTGTTTTCTCTTTGATTTTCTCTTTAAAATCTTTGTTAGGCTTTCAGAATTTATACATGGATATGCATCAACAAGAAAGCAGAAGTTGGGCGAAAAAATTAGGTAGGTTTTCAATGAAGCTCATCTGTAACATTAGCCCCCAGTAAAGGGAACACTCTGTTACGCTCTATATAAAGATGTCTCCAGGAACCTGTTAAGTTTTGCGTCTGTGCAAATTCAAGGCATTCTGAGATGGGGTTTTGTCTCATGCTGAGTCCTGGGGCTGGAGTTCATCTACTGAAGCACTAATGTAACTGTGTATTTTTTCACTGTAAACAGTTTTCATAAAATTTTGGTTGACTTTTGTATTTTCAGCTTCAAATGACAAGCAAGTCTTCTCTCAATCCCCAAATATTCATGAATGTATTGTTTATATCCATATGAGGCTAAACTCTGGCAAACTAACACCTGTGCCATATGCTGTGAGCTCAGTGCATTATTTATGGAGCAAAGCAGTATTCATAGATATGAATAAGGCCTTTTGTTTTCCCCCTTTCTTCTTGGTCCTTTTAATAAACCTGCAAAATATAAGGAGGACTTCAGGAACCTTTACTTTACAGGAAGAGTCAAAGTTAAGAATTGTGATGAAAAAGCCTGATAATTGTAAGCATAACAGGGCATAAAAATCAACTGCTTGCAGGGTGTTGGGAGCTTGGTAGGAAAGTATCAACACAATATCATATAATGTCTTCATTATAAGACCATAGATGCTGTGCAGAGCAACATTAATGAGCTCCTCTAAAACTTTGGGGAAGGTTAAACCAGTCTAAACTCACTTGCTGCTTTGGTCTAATTTGGGCATACATTAATGTCTCTACAGTCGCTTGATGCTGAGAAGTAGACGGAAACCTGCTGCAATCCACTAAATATGCTGTCGTGTTCTGTTAACAGAACTATCAGAATTAATAAAACACTTTAAATATATCTCAGAATTGGTTAAAATTGCAAAATAAATTAGAATACAGTAAATCAAAATAAGAGCACATGCAAATAAGGAAATAATAAAGGGAAATATTACATTTAAATGTAAAAGATACTGAAACATTAAGATTGGTTTGCATTTTAGAAATTAGCAAAATGATGTTTTAGGATTTGATGCAAAATTTATTGTCCAAGAATTCTTTCTGGAGCAAGGTAGCACTGTTCGTTCTACTATTGGTGAATTCATTACAAAGAAGCATGAATGTACAAAATTTCTCTCTCCACCCATTCTTCCATCTCTACTCCTTTCAGAACTGTAGATATACTTCTGCATGTCACCACGACATATTGAAATATAACACATTTCTTGAAAGCTGTTCAGTTCCTTTTGTGCAAGTGCATGGAAAATTCTTTTGTTGGCTCAGGCATTGATAAAGTAATAGCAATTTCTGCAAGCATAACTATTCAACTTCATTATTTATTTGGAGAAATTCCATGGAATGGAGCAGGAGAAGTGAAGTTGAAGGAATATATTGCAATTTAAAGTTTAAAAAAATCGTTAATTAGTATGAAATAAAGAAAACCCAAAACTTTCCTGTATTTAGTTACTGGTCAGGTTTTGGGATTTTTTACATGAATGTCATTTCCTTCCTCTTAGCAGATGTTTCCAATGCATGACCCATACCTACCTGAGAGTGTGAGAACCACTCTTGAGGTGTCTGTAGAACTTTGCTAAGAAAATCAAGTCTATTGGGTAAATTTTAAGGAGCTGCAAGCAAAACAAGGTTGAAAACTAATGCTATATGATAGTACCAGTGCAGAACTAGGTAATTTTTTTCCAGTATTGTTATTAAGCTCTGAAGATCTTTTCCTAAAAAACTTGGAGTCAACAGGAAAAGTATTACTGACTTTCAGGGATTTGGAATCTTGGTTTATTTGGAGTTTTGTTTGTCTTTAGTGTCTTTAATGTACATAAGAAGATGCTTGAAGAGTAGTGATTGGTCATTTGGCAGACAAGGGTAGGATACTAGAGATTGGTACTACTGGGTGTTGTATTGAAGCTTTTCCACTGACTGGCTGGATGACCTTTGCACACCGACTTGCCCGTTTAGCCCACACTTAATTTATTGTGAAGAGCCAGAAAATAAGAAGAACCCATTTTTTTCTGTTCTGAATCCAGCAGCTGTGAAATTTAAAATAAAGCATCTTCAGCGATTCTTGGACAGGGAAAGAGGCAAAATGCTTGAAGGCAGCAACGCAGAAGTTTCTGTCCTGCAGACAGATATGCAGTGGCTGGTAGCCAAATACAAGAAAAAGTTGTTTGTGAAGATACTTGCACAAAAAGATTTTTCCTTATAATAATAGTTTATTCTTCTGAGTACAATGGAATATAGAATAACTCTACAAAAGATGATGTACTGCAAGAACAGAGCTGAGTTTGGTCCTTGAGGAGCAGAAATCTTTTGCCTTTTCCCATGTGGAAACTGGAAGAAAGAA
>VYZQ01011121.1:32807-47460 GCA_013400655.1 Mystacornis crossleyi
ATGCCGCACAAGATAGGGAACAGAGCAGTTTGAGTTGACCAGCTCTGTGTCCCTGGAAGAGATCTATTGAGCTGTCAGTCCCTGGATTCCCTTCTCAAGCCAGCCATAGGGAGACATTAATGGCAAAAACTTTGCATCTTTGATCCCAGTACCTTTTTCTGATGCAAAGACTTTGCCTTTTAGTCAGGTACTTACCAGTCTATTTCTGGTTTTACGTCTGCTCTAGAAAAGTTGCTTGTTTGAGTAAGGCACCATTTTTTTATGTCTTTGTGGTTTTGGGTCTCTAATTAACCCACAACACCTTTGTAATCTTGTTGTGGGTAATGCATAGGAGATAATTACTTAAATATCGAAAACATATTCACTAGCTTCACAATTTCTTTTTGCATCCATTACTGACATTTTATGATCAAGGCATTTGCACTATCAGCAAAGAAGACAAGTCGATCTTTTGGTCTAGAATACTTATTCAGAATATGAATTCAGCGAGCAGTAAATGTGGCAGTGAATGTCAATAAATGCTAGAGTCAAGACTACCTTAGTGCTAAATAGGACAGTTCCTGATCAAACTGGACAGCTTTTAAATGATCAGCACAGTGGTGTCGCCCTTACCGCTACCTCAGGGATGACCATGCCTTATCCTTCACACCCCTTATGAGAGGAGGATGTTCATCTCCTTGCTATGATATCCTTCAGATCTCCTTCAGACATATCATGAAGTTAGACAGTCCTCAGCTTTCAGGAAAAGGGTTAAAGATCTGCTTTTCAAAATGACCTCTCTGCTCCAGTCTTCCACCCCCATCCCCTTCATACACACAGCAAAACCCTCCTGTTAGAAAGCATTCAACCGAAATACCCTGGCTTCTGAGAATTTTGAATTTGTATCTTGATTTCTAGGCTACTTTTTGGCGTTGATTTCTTCTTATAATCACCATGGCAGCAATACTTAACTAATTTTGTTAAAAAAAGAAGCTTTTTCAACACTTTGTCTATGAAGAACTATGCCAAAAAAATAGAAGATAATTTTTGTAATTTATTGCATGACAACACAAAATTGGAAGCCTGCAATCAGTGGGAAGTAAAAGCTTTCAAAAATAAAGCTACAAGGTGATAAGTTAAAATTGCTGGTTGTCACATCCGTCCTACTGCTTTTATCCATAACTGCTGTTCCTTTTATAAAATCCTGGATTTATTAGCAACTGCTGGAGGCCTTCAGACACCATCAGCCCTTGCAGCTCCTAGGTTAATGACTGGTATTAATTACTACCACTGTACAGATTCCTAAGGCCCTGTACCAGTTGCTATGCTTTTGTCTCAGATGCATCTAAAAATCCACTCTCTAGCTCGATTTAATGTCACCATCTTCAGCGCTGAGCGTTACTCTAAGATTAAACTATTTATGGGTGTTGTGCATAGTCGTATTTGTATTTGACCGTAAAAAGGGTCAGTTGATAGCAGCAAAATGGGCCTTCACACAGGTTCCAGGGAAAAAAGGGCAGCTGATGCTTTAGTTTACCCTCCTCTCTGAATGCAGTCATTCCACCTGAAGAAGGAAGGAGCTGTATGATTAATCACTTATATAAAGGTTAAGGAACAAAGATACAACTTTCCAGATCTCTTCCTGGCCTCGTGGTATCTGTCTTGCCTTGTATTTTAAAAAGAGTCTGACTCTGTATTGCTCTTCTGAGCTCTTCTTCAGTGCTATAGTCACAGAACCACCCGTTCTGGGAAAGTCTGAGGCTGCCATGAGTACCCTCTCCCTCCAGGTAACCCATTAGGTTGCTCCTTCCTACAGGCCACCTAGGCAGCCGCGTTCATGCTTTTTCCTCTGATGTCTCTCATGCTGAGGGACTGCCCTCAGCAGTCAACATTTACTTCATCATCACACTTCAAAACTATTTTGCTCTGTAGATCCATTTATGAGTTCCCAACAGAATACATGACAACACTGACAGCCAGTGGGCTGACACTGTAACTTCCCACCGGCTAGGGCTGTCTCATTCCCTTCTTCCCATGACAGGTAGATCACTTGTGAAAGCTCCCACCAAAGGGTATTGTAGATTCTAAAAATTTACAAGGGATGACTGAACCTCATGAAAATAAATCCACTGAGCACGGCAAAATACTTGAAGCCCACATTCAGAGAAATAAGGTCCTGAGCTAAAATAATTACAGGCAGAGAGATTTTTAGCAAGTTTCACATATGTTTGCCCTGTTCTTATGATTCAATAACCATCCACTTATTGCCATGCTTTGTGGAGGTTTTTTTTAATTGAAACACCAGAATAAGAGATTGTCAACAGTTCCAGGAGCAAAAGCTGTGCTGAGAGATTTCTTAATGTCAATTCTGTAAAAACAGGATGCTCTGCTGGAGTAGACAGACCTTTGGTCCAACCCCCTGTAGTCATTCTTAGGTTTTGCTTTTATGTATCTAAAATGGGAACCAAAATCAGAGCATTTCACTCTTTGTTACTATTTTAATTGTTTTTCCAGCAGCACAACTGAATTAGTTACAAACACACACACAGACAATATTAGAACTGTGGCACCTAAGGCAAAAACCCCCAAATTGTAAGCTTTACCCCCCCATTCCAGTGACAACAGAGATGCTCTGATAAGATGCACGTTGGAGGATGTCAGTGATGTCTTGAGCCATCTCTAGAAGAGCTGTTGTTTCAATCAGAAGCAGGTAAAGCAGGTCCTAGTGCATCTTTTACAAAGAATTTTGTAATGATTTCCCTGTGATTTATCCAGTGGCACAATGTGAGAGGCTAAAACCCACCATGGGTTTTAGATATTTTGTTAGTGCATTTTTTACCAGTAGAAATCTAATAGAATCATTTTCTGCCTTTGAAATACCACATGCCGTATTGATCTTTCTCTTATAAATGCTGTTACTATGGATTTTGGTGCCTCCTTTCTTATAACAAGACACATAGATTTGTTGTAGAGCATGTTCTCTGTATATGTTTTGTAAATGAGCATAATTTGGAGTGATGGAGATTGCTTTTCTCTTTCTTTGACCTAGATTTGAGCTACAAAAACAGTATTTACAAGAGGAAAAATTTTTGAACATTTGAACACCAGAAAAGGTTTTTATTCAATAGTTAATTTGTCCTTTATCTGCATTTTTTTATGCAGGACTACAAAGGTAATCTATCTGAATACTAAAACATATACAGGGGCTAATTTTACCTGTCTGTGGCCTCTTAAGGAGAAATACTTCTCCTTGAGAATCTCAGAAAATTCATTTACCGAATACTAGTATTCCCTTTATTTTTACTTTTTTGGGGAGTATACAAATATACTCTTTCACGAATTTCCCAGACCTCCACCTTCTCCCACCTCTGTTAATCAGTATTTCCCAAGCTGGAGATGAAGAATTCTCTGGGTGCATTGACAGATGACAGCAGCAATACTATTTGATACACAAATCCTCAAAGATAATTTAAGCACATACTCTTTTTCTGAAGCTGACAGGAGGTTGGTACTTGGTGGATTTTAGCACTGGAGTGCTGGCAAAACCGGAGCCAGTGTAGCTTACCACCAGCTCCATCACAAGGATCAGCTCCAAGCACCACATTCCCCTCCTGTACCATACATATCACAACCTGCACTGGTCCTCTCATGCTGGTTTCCACACACAGAGAGTCCAGACTGCCACTAACATCTCACTGAAAACTGCCAGTGACTCTCACTATCGTATGTGCACACCTTTAAACCTTCTCCAGCTCTGTCCTCTCATCTTTTTTACAAAATTCTTTGTAAAAGATGCACTAGGACCTGCTTTACCTGCTTCTGATTGAAACTTCAGCTCTCCAAGAGATGGCTCAAGACATTACTGACATCCTCCAACGTGCATGACTTCAGAAACTGTTCAGAGCTCCAAGTTTATGTTGTGTCCAACCAAAAACTTCTCTGCTGTCCCTTGGCATTCCACTCAACTGTGTTTGCTATCACTGGACAGCGTCTGCTCTGAAGCTCAGCCCACACTGGACCAAGCATCCTTAGCATGCTCTGGTCACTGTTTACTGTATTTAAATTAATTTATAGGCAATTCACTTGAATTAAAATCAGACCACAAACTCTAATCTAGGTTTACTTAGAGACACTTTACCCAGATGGCACATGCACTCTGTGTAAATGAATTTTACTGATCAATCTAAGCCATTTTAATTAAATACAAAGTCCAGGCAAAGTACTTTTTGTGTGCTGTATTTTATGAACAACATTGCAGAAGGGCTGATCGCATCCAAAGCAACCAAAGGCTAAACCACCAAATGATTCCTGTAAGGAATGTATAGATGCTTGATTCTTTTGTTTTCTGTTTCCCTCTTCCCATTTTCACACCCGCAGCTATCTTTGGGAACCTTCTGTTCTGTTATCTCCTCATTTCATTTCCAGTATTGAACATGATGCCCCTGAAGTTGCCAAAAATTTGCGGTTTTCCTAAAACACCTTTGCCCCTGGGGAAACGGGGAAAGCATTAAATCATATTCAAGTCCAGTGTCTTGGATCTATGTAGAACCTTTTGAAGGGGTTGTCTCCAGAGTAGGTGCAAGGGTGATGTTCTTCGCCTCTTCCTCACATCCTTGAGGCGGCTGCCTTGGAGACAGGCTGTGAAAGCTGTACACTGATGTGCTGCTCTTGTGAGGGCACATGCTCTGGAGGGTGTTCCTCAGCTGGACCAGCTAATGTGCTTTCAGGCTCACCCCTGTATAGTAGACTTGTTTATTTTTGAGAATATTTAAGCTTTGATCCTACCCGTGCCAGACACTGTAGCCACGGTTTGTGTGCCCTCAGACTAGTTACTTACTATTTTTGCACGTCTGTCCTTTTTGTTTTGCAGTTAGCTGCAAGAATAGTCATTGAAGTGTATGAAGTGCTCAAAAACTGTACTTCAATAGTCTGAACTTCAAAAAATGCCTTGTATGTTATTCCTTCCTTAAGTGAAAGCATTTGTTCTCTGTGAGGCTGGATAGCAGAAGGGCACCTGTGGACAGGATGGTAACAGTCTTTTATGTTCTTTCATGTTCTTAAGAACTGGAATGGACATACATATGCTTGTTCAGAGTCAGAAGGACTCTGAACAAAATTTTCCCTGAGTTAAAGAGTAATTGAAGACACAGAGAGCACAGCAGGATGGTTCCCTGGTAGCCGGTTTCATCAGGCTCTATCTGCCTACCTCCTTCACTACCAGGCAAACGCAACAAGAGCAGAAAGTCTGTGCTGTGCAGACAGGCGCCAGACATGGCAAGTGCAGTTTCTTACTGACTTCACTCCTTCACCGACGACGTGGTGCAGTGGGACTCATTCAAAAGCTTATACTGTCGTGTGGATGCTTTTTAAATGGCCGTTCCTGAGTGCATGACTCAGTACAGTCACAGCCACAGCCTAAGTTGCCTAAGCAGCAACTAAGCTAGTGCTAACAAGTGCCCTGGAGGTAGGATTCTAGGTGCAATATTTGTACAGTGCAATAATTTAGTATAATTTTTTATGCTTCAGAATTTGATGTGCTCCCACACAGTTCAGCACAGCTGGTACTAATGGAAGACAGGGGGACACGAGCTAATGGTGCTCTGTTGCACTGAATTTGGTAGCAGGTATCCATGTGGTTTTGCAAAAGTTACCAGTGGGGATGTTGTTCTTGAGTGTATCGATTGGTGCTTGGCTAAACACCCAGCTTCAGCCAGAGCTGGAGCTGTAGCACTGCAGGGGAAGTGGCTGAGAGCACATCCACAGCAGACCCTCACTTGGGTCGGGTGTTTCCACCACATGCTTCACATCCTAATTGTACTTTCCAGACTGGTGAATGAAGAATGAAGCAGAGCTTAGAAAATGGAATAAGCTTTTTTTTTTTTTTTTTTTTTTAAATTAAATCACTTTCCCCCTTATTTGTGAATTTCTGCAAGAAAAGTAACTGCAGTCCCAACTTTTGGAATGCATCCAGCTATCAAAGTTCAATGATGTAGTGACAACTAAGTACTTTAATTCAGTTTGAAGTTAGAGTAATTCAGCAAGAAGGGAATTTATTGCAAAGTACTATTCAATCCCACACATACATTAGCCAGCAAATGGACTGTACATTATTATTTAATTTCAAATTTCTGTCAGTTGTGCTGTGGGAATTTTTTTTTTTCACATAGAGTGTTTAATTCTGGAAGCAATAGTCAGTTCTTAGTACTGGAAGGAAGTAGCAGTGGACAAAACCACCTACAGACTGGCAAATTTAGAGCATCTCTAAATCCATCATCAGCTCCGTTCTTTGGCATGTTTCAGTTACATACCACAGACAACACAGACAACAGCTTAACAGTAAATATAGAAATCAGTTTCTGCAAAGTTGAAGTTACAGACTTTCCACAGGCTGGCTGAGAGGAGCTACATGTCAAGTGCTGCACGTGCCTGACAGTATCTGGGAGGCTTGTTTCTGTGTCAGTGTGACACACCAGTCACGCTGTGTCCAACCCTGTTTTCTGGTGCCCTCTGGACACCAGCTCTAAACCTGCCAAGGATTTTTACATACATCAGCAGATGCCTGTTCAGTTCCACTTTTAAAATCTTATTTTCACTGTTAATTCTGGCTCACACTTTCCATATAACTTTAGATAAGCTAGGGGGTAGCAGGGCTCCCAGATATAAAATACTTGCAGTAGCTGATCAACTCTTCAGGAAGCAACGCTCAGTGGCATTGTCTCCAGCCTGTGCAGACACTGGTCTGAGGATCACTGTATCTGTGAAGGGTACCACTAGACGAAACTTGTATATCAGTCCATGTGTATAGCTACATGCCTTCCCTTGGTGCTATTTCATTTAATTAATTAGGTCGGTTTAATAACTGCCTAACTCTGCTTTGTAAGTCGGTACCCAAAAAGCAGTGAAAAGATGGTGTTAAATGCGCACCAGCGGGACATGAATGCTGTTACACAAGTGCATTTCTATGGGAAAAGGACAGCTCAAATCACAGCTGAATAAGCGGGAAAAAATTATGGCCTGCCATAATGACAATGACAGTCTCCTCGTGCATCCTTCCCTGCAGGAATAGGGAGACAAAGGAGCCTGAGCTGTGCAAGCCGCAGCATCCCTGATGCAGGACGTGCAGGCACATGCCAGTGGCTATCCAGAAAGGAGAGCATGGCCTTGAGAGGACAACACTGCGTGACAGGACAGGGCTTGTGCTGATGGCCTTTTTCCCAAACTGATGCCAGCTGTGTGGTGAAAGTGGGTTTCCTTCTGTCCTGAGTGGAAGTGCTGGGCCAGCTTCTACTCTCTTTCCCTTGATTTAGGAAAAACACACTTTTTCTTTAGGAATTAATGCCTGACTCAGGGTTTTTTTGGTTTTTTTTTCTGTGGAGATGGGTTTTCTCTGTGCTTACCCAAGCTTCTAGATAATGAACTGTAGCCCCCTCATGGCATAAACTAGCTCTGCCTAAGGAAGGAATGCTTACACAGGGGCTTGTTGCTAAGAACTGATGCCAGAGAATCATGGCACAAACATTTTCATCTTGACCCAGTGCTCCATCCTTCTGAGCTCCTGAAATAGCCCTGATCTTGATTGATTCATACATTTTATGCATGTTTGCTGTACAGCTGGAAAACAAGCAACAGAGCTTTTCTTTGGAGATTGGTGCAGAATTTGGACAGATTGTCCAGAAACACAGTGGCCAGGGTGATTGAATCTATCAAGCATAACAACATGAGGAGATATCATGGGGATATGATATAAACTTTCTCAGTTCAGTGATGAGGACTGGCAGCAGAAGCCTCAAAATAAATGCTTGATTTGTTGAGATTGTGTGCTTTTTTGGGCCACCTTCCGTAACTGAACATATATAATGGAAAAAGTTAAGCAACCTCCAAAACTTTGCAAAGTCACAAAGTATGATAAAAGAACTGATGGTAAAAGAAAGTGAAGGCTGACTAATAGAAGACAAATGAAAATGTTTGGGGAATTCCTAGTGGATATAGGGATAAAAAAAGTATTTCCCAAGAGAGAATATGTCTAAATCAGCATTAAACAAGACCTAGCCTTTAGAATTTTGTCTGGTGGTGCAACCCCAGCTCAGTGGAGTGTGAAGCACGACAACTCATCCATGGCATCTGCAGGCCATCTCCATACCATGGTTTGTATGCTCTGCTAGGAACAGGCGCAGTAGCTCCAAGTTACACAACTCTGGAGTAATCTCAATGATCAGTGAGAGACATTGAGTATGAAGAATGAAGGGAAGCTCCTTAAAATAAAGGCCAGATGAGACACTTAGCCTAAAGCTGCAAGAGCCATTGAAATAATTGCTAACTCCTTAACCTTTCAAGAAAAAATTAGCTGAACTGTAAAAAATGAAGGACTAAAAAGCGGGGAGGAGGGAGATAGAGAAAACTAGTAAGAGGGAGACACTTAATTTGCAACCTGCTCTCTTCATCAGAATTACTTTGGAATAATCAGGCAAATGCGGATGTTTCTTGGAAGGTAATGCTTGAGTGGTGAAGGTAGAATACGATGGCTGGATAAAACATGCTTGCAAATTTGACAGGTTACATTATCTTTTATTGACATCCAGACAGAACTGCCAGACTCTGGAGGTTTTGTTTTTGCATCAGCCTCTTTTTTATGACATCTGCCATCTTTAGAAATTAAACAAACTTTTTATTGCTGAGTTTTAGCAGATTATCTCAAGCAGCCTTGGCTGCTTCTTGGTAAATTGTGTGATATACGATGTGTTTCTAACTTTAACCTGCATTTTTTTTCTCCTTTCCTTTCTTTTCTCTAAAATCATTCAAAATAATTTATGAAATTCACTCTGTGTTATAATCTAACTTTGATCTGGGGAGACAATACCAAGGCGAAATAGAAAAAGATGGATTATAGTTCCTACATTAATAGACTTGCAGAAAAAAAAAATCCCTGTACACTTTATGAAATGAAAAAGATAAGAGCATGAATTAATAATGCTTTAACAGCACTGGCACAAAATCCTTGAACAGTAATGCTCCAAAACTACTCATATTGATTTAAAATCTATATTTAAGACAGTCAGGTTTAGAAGTCCCTCTTCAGCCACATCAGATATAGATTTTCAATTTACAGGATTATTTTAAATCACAGTCTTTAATTCAGAAAATATCATATAAAGATTTCCATGCTCAAAAGTAAATTCCTTTCTTTCGCTCTCTCAAATTATGCCAGTTAAAGTTTAACAGTCATCTGTTATCAACTGATAAATGCTTCTGTATGACTATGTCAAAGCCGAACTGCTCCATGACCCACAAAGGCCTTGTCCCAAGCTGCGTGGTTATAGACTTTGGAGTCTGGAATGAGGGAAAACCCCCTGTGGATACAGATCAGAAGAAGATGAGGCTCATGGAGCGCTTAAGGTCACTGAGGGCCAAATTCTGCCTGAGGTGATGTGTGTCTATTGAGTACCACAAGGGTTTGTGTCCATGCAAGGGCAGAGTTTGACAAAACCATTTTACTGCTAATAAATAGAGATTGATTTACTTAAAAATAAAGTTAGCCAGTTCTTTTCTTTATATTGAAGTAGCAGCATAATAGAATTGATTATTGCTTTCTTGAATTCCAAAACAGTTCTTGAGGACTTTGCTGGAAGCGTGTACTGTTCATTCAAAGGGAAATGATTACAGCCTGCAGCTACATTAATGTGCTGATATGTAATTAGTACAGTGTCACTTTAAACAGCAAATTAATTCACAGTGATTAGGTAAATTGGAACACATACATCTATTTTTCTATAAAATGACTGAAATTTTCAGTGAGCCCCAGCCAAACTGTCCTCTCCAAAAAAAGGGTGAACTGGTGTGGGAAAGATGTGAAATTTAATTAGGGCTAAAGGGTATTTGTCACAAACTCAAGAATTGTTACAAAGCATGCAGGCTGGGAAAAAAACAATTGATTCCAACAGGGGCAAGAAATTTCTCCCTTAACTAGTAATAGTAATGGGCAACGAAGACAGTATCCAGACCCAAAGGAAAGTGCTAGTTTATGTGTAATGGCTTGAAGATGAGGAAAAGTCACCCTGGCTTGAGTTTAAATTCATATTCTGTGGCTTCAGTATTCCGGTAATGTGTTTCTGAAACTGGAAAATAATTCTCTTCTCATTTTGGCTCCAGCCACACCACCGAATTTTATGTGTGGCCTTGTTGGTGGAAGTCAGAATTCCTCTCAGACCTCCAGTTTAGAGGTTTAACTTGATGACCAGGTCTGGAATGGCATCTCATCATCCTGGAGAAAGAACCCCTTGGACACCTCTGAGGTCATATGAACACATTGTGTTCTTGATCCTGATGCAAACCACAGAAGTAATGACTTTCTGGCTAATGATATCTGCCAGTGATTGTTCTTGAATGACTCACAGTGAGGATTACACTGGCCAGCTTAGCTGAGAGGCCAGATTTCAATGATCATTCACTGCAGCTTCCAGCTTCCACTCACACTGGGGAAGAAGGGAGCGAAACACCAGGCAAGAGGTGATTTGCAAATCTCTGCCTCCATTCCATCAGTATTCATCATGACTCAGTTTATAGCTGTAGAGTGAAAGATGATTGCACTGTCAGACTAGGGGAGACGAATCCTGAGGAATGAGCAGGTTTCCCATTCATCCATAAATCAACTTACCCTTGCTGGTGGTATAAAACAGGTAAAAGGATGCTCTGTATACAGCAGGTTGCTTGCTAATACATCCTGCTTCCTGTCTGAGGTGTCACACAGAGCAGACCAGGAGACCCTGCCACAGAGCCTTGTGGGCTCAGACTAACTTCTCTCAGAAATGCCTTCAGTGAACAAAAATGAGGAGACACAAAATGAAGAAGTGCAGAATAATTAAGCAGAATCTTCTCTAACTCAAATTATTTTCATGCTTTTTCCACAGGGCATCAGCAAATCTTTAAGGATGCAATTTCAGCTCTAACCTTGAATTTCCTTGCTGTAGAAATGGGATGGAGTGAATCATTTAGTTTTATCTGAACATAATTTTTCTGTAAAAAGCAGTTTTATTCTGGGTCCCAAGTTTCTAGTACTCTGTGTTTTGATTTCCTTTTAGTGCCGATATAGGCACAGTTTAGGGAATTGGTAAGACAGATGGAGCTTGGTTAGCATGATTTTTTTTTCACACTGAATGTAAAAGTGGTTGGGTATTTTTTTTTACTATGCAGCTGAGATACGAAAGGCAGGTGGCTGGAAATAACTAATTTCTAGATAAACTATATAATTCGTAGCAAAAATCTTAGAATACATGCATGAAAAGATTTAGGGATTCTTCAAGTTGCAGACTAATAGCTAAAAACTGTTGTTGCACTCATTATTAGGCAACCTTAAGAGCCATGTTACTATCAAAAATACTGATGGCATTCCTTTTGATGCTCTCATAGGGAATGACCTTTTAATTCATAGCTTTGTCCTTTGCCTAATCTGAGGTCTGACCAGTTGAAGTGTATTTTATTCCATGCAAGATAAATCTGGAAATGAACAAACTGTGATTTTTATTTGAAGTAGATAGGAAAGCTTAAAAAAATTAAAATCTTTTGAACAGAAGTTTGACATTTTAGAGCAAACAGCTTATGTAATTTGCTAAATTCTGTTAATGGGAGTACTTATCAACAGAGTGCCTGAACAGGCATTCAGTTGGTCATCTTCATGAAAACAGCAGCTAAGTACACTTCATTTCCTCGCCCGCTTCTTTGAGTTTGTTTGGAGAAGCAAAAGTACCGAAGTAGCGACAGCATAAAAGTAATATGTGAAGAGTCAGAGAAAAAACCCAATAAATCTACCAAAGATTCTTTGAACAGAGATAGCAATAATCTTGTCTTGTGTACCTGGCTTCAAAGTGCTGATCTTTATTATAACGCATGACAATATACTGTACTGGTTTGACATATATATATGTATATAAATATATGAAGGGATTTTCAAGCTCTGCTTTTCAAACCATATCATTTGGGAATGAAATTTATGTCCACAGGGAAAAGAACACATAGAAGTAAATACTGTGCTCATAAGAAATTCAACAACAGCTCTGAATATTTTCATTAGCATTAATTTATGACTTGAGTTGAGCAAACAGTAAAAAAACATGCTGTCCTCTGAATATCTGCTTGGATTCACAAGTGAATTTCAATTTAACTCTTTGAACTATTTCAAGGGGTTGTTTTCTGCGGATATTTGGTACAGAGCTTTATTAGCAGAAACTGCTCTAAGCAATGCCCCTTTTAAATTCGTAAGTTTGGATGTTCACCAAAGTGATGTCTTGAGCTGCATATCCACAGTGCCAGTTCGTAAATTAGACAACTAACCTCATCAGGAATAAGTTTTACATGGCTTATATAATTAAGAAATGCAGTGTGATTTACAAATGTTCCCAGCTCCTTATGAGTGATCTGCAGACCTGGAATTATTAATTATGAAGGCATTCATAAATAATTCTGCATAACAAATTTGAAAATGTTGTGATCCATGTAAGGGCAATTTAAAAACAAGAAACAAAAGGCAGCATTTGTTTTTACATGATTAGTTGCTAATTATTTGCTTAGCTATATCTGCTGTTGAAAGAACAGGTGCTGGCAAAGCTGCCAAAGAAATGCTTTCAGGCATCAAGATCTGGGGATCATGCTGGAAAGGCAGTAGGGCTGATTCCAACTGCTGTGAGCTGGTGTGTCTTTGCTGAGGTCAACTGAATGGCAGCTTTAAATTCCAGGTCAGAACTTGGCTTTTCTGCCCCAGGTTGGCAGCTACTCGGGTGCTTTTTCCATTTGCTGTGTTGACAGTACCAATAGCACACAGTGTTATCTGTGCACCTGATTTCCATTCTTCACTTCTCTTTCGCAGATTGACACATAGGTTGAATTCAAAAGTGCAGGAAAAGAGCTTTGCCTGCGAAAGGAACCTGCACGCCAGAGGGTTTGATCTAAACTATTGTGAGACCTCCGGCTACAACACAGGACATGGGAGCTTTTCTGAACCCTCGTGTCTTGTGTTGCAGCCAGAGGGGCACATCTTTTCAACAGAGTCTGAGATAAGTAGAAGAAATCAACGTGAAAGAGATGTAAAGACAAAGTGAGAGACGGGTACAGGCGTGGGACTTCACTGAACATCTAAAGAAGCAGACTCAGGAATGTGCTCCTTGGCATTAGCCTTTGAAGCTTTCTCCTAGATCCAGAGATGTCAGATTTCTGCCTGCTCTTGAATGCAGATTGAAAGTTTGGAATCAGGTAGTAAAAGTTACCGTACTTGCAATGCCACTGGCATTGCTATTTCTGGGGTTTTTTTTCTGCAATTTTGACTAGGATCACTGAATTAAACACAAAACAGTTTGCAATTATCTCATGATCTGTCCTTTTGAAACTCAGCTGTTTTGTATCTGTACTTCAGCAGTTGTAGGTATGAGCTTTCCATAGAAATACAACTAGAACTAAGTACCCTCACGTGTTTTAAGCAGAGAGCATGCCTATGATTAGCACTGTATTTTTCGTTTCTCACTGGGACAAATTTTTCACTTTTTAAAGCGGCTGACTTCAGGGTGTGCCTCATCTTGGGTAGGAGCTGCAACGCAGTTTCTTTGTTTTGGCTTAACTTCGCCACTTGTTTAAAACATTGCATGCCTTTTTGTCCCGTCCAATGAAGTGTACTCAACTGAAATCTTCCTTCTACATGCTGTATTATACTGGATATACTGGGATATAATGTTTTAAATATAGATTAAAAATATGTTGAAATACTCAGAAGAGGATTATGCATTTGTATTTTGAGTTGTCACAATAACATAATAAGGGTGATTAAAAGTATCCATGTTCCAGTCCTTCCATTCTGACATCTTTTAGGACGCTACCTCCTCATGTGTCAATAGACACATTTAGATTTTGGTGTAAGAGCTGAATAATTTAGAATATGTTTCCAGACGGTCTCAGATCACTCAGACTTTGCCCCTTTCTCTGTTGATTGATTTTAGTGGCAACACACACAAAACAAAGCTCTGATCAAGGGTTTAAGAATAGCAGGGGCTAAACCTTGGGTCATCACAAGACAGAGTTTTCGAAGATTGCCTTACCAGACAAATTGTCGGTGATTGAAACCGGATCTGAATCTGGTTCCTGGATCTGAATCGTTTATTCAAAGCAACGAGCTAGTTTTATACACCTTTAAGGCACAGTGTTACCGTACATGGTAATTCTCACTACGTGACCTATCCCATGTTGCCACATCAGCAAAACACGTTCTAAATGTCCTTCTGTGGGGTGATCATGCACTGCTCACCCGCCTGTCAGCTTCCAGCAGGCTCCCCTCTGTAGGGGCCTGCCCCGTGACATCTCCTCCCCCCAGGGTCTGTGCCACCATGTGCTCCTTTGTGCTGCCATGTGCTTTTCTTTCCCCGTAATTCCCTCTTTTTTGTTTTATATAAACAAGAATTACAAAATTAAACACTTTTAACATTAGAACACAACATGAACATATTTCAACCTACTAAATCCAGGAAAATGTGTAACATAAAATGCAGTTCTCTTACTACGAACAGTAAAACAGTACATCTAATAAAACAAGTGCGCACTGAGTGAAAATAAGCACAGTAATATCATCAGCTACCTAAATACCAACACTCAGAGTCTGCGTTAGCTGGGGATCTATTTCACAGTGAGGACTTGGGAGAAC
>VYZQ01011130.1:1232-57317 GCA_013400655.1 Mystacornis crossleyi
AAACGCCTCGGCAGGTAACATTTCTAACATTCTGGTATGCTTCGGGTCTAAAACCCATGTGTGCAGGCCTTCTTTCTGCATCTTGCATGTTTCGAATGGGTAATGTGGGTGCGTCAAACCTATCCACGTAATGTTACACACCAGACTCACTGAGCCAGTCACTTCAGCCCTGAGCTACTGCAAGAGGTTGGGGCCATCTCCTTCTGGCTCCCTTAGTGGAGTGGTTTAGGAGAGCAGGGGGCCACAAAGCTGCAGTCTCCCTGTTTTTCTACATTCAGATGGGACTGCTGTGGCAGACTGGAGTTTGGATGACCCCAGTGAATACTGAGTGAAGTCTGTTGAGGAAGGACTGCACTGGGGATTCTTTGGAAAGTATGGCTATTCAATTGTAATCTTGTTTCACGTTGTGTATTTTCTTCCACTTTTTATTTCTGTGGCTATTTGAATAAAAACATGAGCTTTGTCTCTTTAGAGTTCATCTGCTCCTGCTGCTTTTGCCCTACTTGAAGCTCCAGTCTCCCTGTAACAGCAACCATTTGTGATATTGTGAAGGGTTATTTGCTTCAAGAAATGTGGAGGCAGCAGCGGGGCATCAGTGAACTCTTACTGCTTTGGTGCTGCTTAACTGGCCGTGTGGGCAGGGCAAAGAAAAACCTCCCATGCTGGCCATTGTACCCCAGCTGCAGGAGACCTTCTGCAGCTGAAATACCATGGTGGAGCAGTATCTGCTTTGGTTATTTATTATTGAGTATTTCAAAGTAGAGTGATAAGGGCAGGATGGTGAAAGGCGTCAGACCCTGGTGCAGAAATCCAGAGTGACACAAAGTAGTTTCTGTGTGTCTCTGTCCCTGTGCAATGGGCAAAGCACATTTCTGTTGGTTGCTGCTTCTCCATAGTTTGTAGGCTTGAGGAGTCAGAGGTTCCTGCCCTGTGCCTGTGATTAATTTGGTCTCTGGTCTCAGATGAGGTGTCCAGGCATTGGTACAAGCCTTGTGTGATCATGGTTCTTGTAAGCATGTGGGCTCAGCTGGCGAGCAAATTACCAGCCCCAGGAGTGCAAATGATCCAGAAAAACTGCCCTCTCCACATCTGTGGAGCAAGTCTTGCTTCCCTCTGGCTGCAGCCCTCTGTCTTACCTAGGCATGATGTACTGTACTGAGAAATAGCTGAAAAGTCTCTCTTGACAACTGGTGTGGGAGATCGTGGGTACCTGAATACACTGGCAGGACCCTAGTCTGCAAAAGGTACAGCTGGAGGAGATGTGATCAAGGCTGTGAAGTGATGAGTGGTTCTGGGAAGTGAATAATCCATGTGTCCTGTGTCACTGGAGCACAGGAGTATGCAATGACATTACCAGACACCAGGTTTAAAACCAATGAGAGGAAATGCATTTTGCAGACAACACTGTGGAGCTGTGGAGCCAGTGCTACAGGTTGTTGGGGATAGATTGGACAAGGCTACCAAGGGCTGTTAAATGTGTGGCTGATGGTGGAGCCTGTGCTGGGAGCAGAGCTTGGGAAGGTGCTGGGGGAGCATTGCTCTCTTCTTGCTGTGGTGTCACTCTGGTTCAGGATCTGCTACAAGCTTCTACCGACTGTGTGGGCAATGGCCTGATGCTTTGGCAGACTAAGAAAGCAGAGCTGTGTCTTTCATTTTTCCTGCTTTCACAGTAAAGCTGGAATAAAACCATGAATCTTCTACACCGAATGACCCAGCACTGCAGGAATTTGACCCAGCTGACCTTCCACTCAGAGCAGCTTCGCCTGTGGCTATGTTAGAGCTGTGCTTTGGGCAGGCTGAGGTAACGCAGAGGAGACGATGTTCAGCTGGAATGGTGCCCGAAGTGAGGGATATGTCCAAGAGCTCTTCCATGAGGAAGCACAGCAGGTATGTCAGAGTGCCATTTCCTTTCCCAAATTTCCATCTCCATGGTCTCTGCACTCCTGGTCACCTCTGTGGCAAGGGAACAGGGCCGAAGTAACAAAACTGCCCTTTGTTTTGCTATGTAAATCTGAGGTATGACTTAGAAAGGGAAAGAGGAGACTTGATTTCCAGAGGGCAGGAGGCAGCAGTTGCCATGGGAAAACTGCAGTTTCCCTGGAGTTTCAGGTCTCGGTTCCAGCAACTCTGGAAACTCGCTGTGCCCCAAGTACCAGAGTCCCACGTCTCCTTAAATCCAAAGGGACCTGATTAGACATGACTGTGATGAAAAGACCATCTACTCTGTTGGTCCAAGCTGGTCCAGCCTGGCTTGTCATATCCTCCAAGGGACCTTTCCCATGCGCTGAGGACCCTGCTTGCCTTGGTGGGGTGTTTGGTAGAAACAGGAGGAGAATCACAGTGTGTAACTGCAGGCTCTGTGAAGGACCCTTGGTGGTTTTGGTTCATGCATCAGAGTTAATTCACTGAGGCTGAGGAGGGTTCTGTTGCTGCTTGTCCTACAAGAACATAAACAGAGTACTGCAGGGAACCCTCTCTTTCAGAGCCCAGAGATCCCAAGAGCCCAACAGCCCCTTCATCTTAGGGACAATTTGCAGCAAAAGGGTGTCTCAGCAGCTGCTGGTGGCCGTCCCACCGTTGGTGGCTGGCTGTGGCACCACTTGTACAGCCTGCCTGTAAAACATGAGAGGTAAACCCCAGGCTTTGCTTTTCTCTAGGTATCTCAAACGCAGACCAAGCCCTGGTGGAAGATCCAGCTGTTTGTATGGGAGCCAGTGCTTTTTGGAACGTGGGATGGGGTCTTCACCTCCTGCATGATCAACATTTTTGGAGTGGTTCTTTTCCTGAGGACGGGATGGCTTGTGGTGAGTGAGTGGTGACTTGGTTGAATGTTTGAATAGACATTTTCCTCTGCCCCTCCTCACCTTCTATCTCCATCACCACTCAGTTGTTTTGGATTCTGTGCTCTTTGTTATAGATGTTGCTCACTCCCTCTGGTAATTTGTAGCCTTTCAAAAAGTTCCACTAAAATGTGTAGCTAAAGTGGTCTTTGTGAGTGGTTTCCTTTTTTAGCTTTCAGAAAGAGAAAGGAAAACACAACAACCAACCTTGACAATGAACAGGGACACCCTTGTGTTGTATTGTTGAGGCAAAATAACCACTTTCAGGTAAAGTTACAGCTACTCATCCATCTTCCCAACACCTCTGGAGGAGGTCTCTTCCAAACATACCAGTGTTGGAGTCCCCAGTTTTCTGAATGGGAAATCCTCAGTCAGGTGAAACTGTCATTGCCATGAAAGGATCTTCCACTGCTGGGTCTATAATAGTATCTCACTGAGGGTCAGAGCCTGGAATACCGTCCCCCCCCCCATGCAAAACATTGTATTATGCCTCAAAATTTCCCCTTAGAAGAAGAAATGCTTTCTCAGGGATGGGCAGAGAATGCTTCAGGCAGAGTCCTTGTCACAGGCATGGTGGACACCTTCCAAAAGGAGCAGGAAGACACTTGCACTGTGTAATGAAAATTGCTTCGCTGGAGGTGTTGAGGGGAGCTGCAGTGGTTGCAGTGGAGAAGTTGGGATGATTTTCTAGTCTAGCTTCCTTTTTCCCTCTGATTTTATTTCCTCCACATCTCCTTTGAAAGCAAGTTACTGCTGGAGCAAACACAAATATAAATAAAGCCAGTAAATAAAAGAAAAATGCAACCGGCTGGAAGCTAGCATAAAAGGGAAGGGAGAAGAAGTCGGGGCTGGCAGAGAGCTCCCCTGGCAGAGGGCAGTCATATGTCGAGCTATTCCCAGAGTCAGGCTTTTGCTATAAATTTCCAGAGCTGGAGCCGGGGCTGGTGAAGCTTTGCAGTTCAAGGGGACCTAATCTTGCTGAAATGTTCAACAGGGATTGGTGCTGCACTAACCCCTTCCAGCACGCATGCATAAATAAGCATCAGTGTTTAATGAGGGCTTTTTTTTCCCACTTTCTCTGCTTGCTATTGTTGCTGTGAGTCCTGCATTCCCCCTTGGTCTTAGTGTTAACCCTTTCTTCTGTTGGATTGCCCATTAACTGCTGCCGTAGGCTGGTACCCCCTTTCTGGGAAAGCCCAAGGCTAAGCGAATGTTTGCATATGTTTGCCTTTTTTTTTTTTTTTTTAACTGAAGCATATCGTGTTTATTAACCATTTAACCTGGGGTAAGCAGCCAAAGAAAAAGAACAATTGTCCTTTTAAAAAGAAGTATGGGGTTGGAGTGGGCTGTGGTGCTGACCCAACCACAGCTGTGTTTATAGCAAGCCTTGGCTCTGTTCCCCACTGACCAGATAACACCCCTGTCAAAGGCAGCAGGATGCTGAACCAAAATAGGATTTTATGATGATAGCAACATCCTGGATATGTTTCTGTTTTTTCACAAAAAAGAGAAAAGGAAAAAAAAAATCTGGGATTTCAACCAACCCCAGAGCAGGGAAGCAGCCTTTTAGTACTGATGATAAAAACCCCATCATGGCTAGCGTGACCTCAGAGATGAGCATTACTGGAGCAAGGTTGGAAAGAGGGGATGTGGACATGGCCTGGAATATGAGTAGAAGGAAGGGAAGCCAGATGTTAACGAAGCACTGGGCACTGGAGGAGGTTTCTGATTGCTGTGCACCGGCCTGAGAAATTTGTCAGCAGGGGAAGGTGGGCTGGAGCACAAGGGAAAACTCCTGATCCTGCAAAATAAATTACAGCCATGTGCAAGACAGTGGGAAGGTCCTGAGCTCAGAAAAGTCCTTAAATACTTTTGGAGGTACTAAGCACCTTCTCTTTCTGAAAATCCAACCCTAAATAGCAAACTGAACCCCGCAAAAAAAGGGGTTGTGCTGGCATTTAAAGCTGCCAGTGGGGACCTGCAGCTGTGTTTGTTCAGAGGCTTTTGCTCCTCACCCCGCAGTGAGATCATGGCGGGTGCAGAAGCTCCTCCTGGGGCCCTCCGTCTACCCCGAGCAGGAAGGGTTGTTTTTTTTTCCGCAGGGCTGAATCCTCTGCAGAAATCTCCCCCGAGCCCAGGCAGGGCGAGAGCCACCTGCCGCTCTGCGTACGCCCCGCAGATAAGGGCCGGCACACGCTGCTTTATGAGAGCGTTATTTGTCTTCCACGCTGTGTTGCCTTTGGGGTTTTGTTCTTTGGGATCTCATTGTTTGGAAGGATCAGAGCTTTCAAAGGTAAATGTTCTGAAAAATTAAAATGCAAGCTTGATGCTGCTAATAAATCAGTTGTTGCAAATCCCAGAGGTTCAATTTTGAAACTACTTTTTGTTATGAAAGTGTTTTGGTTTTTTTTAAGCATGTCATTCTAAACTGTGCAGACAGGCAGTGATCCCCTGACTATAGCGGCTGAATCACTGTTTGACCTCATTCCTTTTAAACCAGAGGACAAAATCAGTGATTCATGGAGGAGCCCATTGACAGAGCAGAACCTGCTCATGCAAAGGTCTGCCCAGCCCCAGGCTCAAGGACAAGACAGGTTCTCACCAAAGGGGTGCTAATAAAGACTGTAAATTTGGCAATCAATTACATTAATTAGACAAGTAGGGGTGTCTGTGTGTGTTTCTTTTAATCTGTAATGACTCCAGATTCATGGATCACTAGTGACTAGAAGTGGGTAGGTCCTTTTTCTGTCCCAGCAGATTGGTGTGAATTAATCTTTATTTGATTTTTTTTTTCTTTCATTCCAGGGAAACACAGGCATTGTAATGGGCATGTTTCTGGTGTCCTTTGTCATTCTGGTTGCCCTGGTGACAGTCTTGTCTGGAATTGGGGTGTGTGAGAAGTGCAGCATTGGAAGTGGAGGAGTCTACTCCATGATTTCTACTGTCCTTGGAGGTCAAGTAGGGGGCACCATTGGCCTCCTTTACATTTTTGGCCAGGTAATTTTAAAAAGTTATTTGAAGACGAGTTGGAAACTTTTCAATGCAGATATTAATCTTGTGCTGTCCCGCTGCAGAAATTGTTGTTTCAGGTAAAATCTGAGTAATGCTCCACTGTGCTGGACGACATGGGAGAGCACCACAGGGAGCACTCAGCCCCACGCTGCTCCCCAGGAGCAGGCCTGTGCATGGGTCACTCTGGTGGAGGAGCTGAGTGTCTGGACAAGCCATGCAGGACATGTCTTCCCATCCCAAATTACCCCCATTGCCAGGACATGCCCTTGCTGGCGAGAGACTGAGATTCAATGAAGCAGGAGAGGTCAGGGTGGCCAAGCAAAGCTCAGTGAGTGGCTGTGGATGGACAGGTTTGCCTTGACATGCTCCATGCACCCTTAGGGATCGGGCAAGCCTTGGCTGCTTCTCTGTGGGAGCCAGCAGAAGTGGAGCTGGTGTGGGAGGAGAGCTGGGCAGGGGTAAGGGCCGCAGGTAATTGACTTCTTGTGAGCCAAAAGTCACAGTGCTGGGTTTTCTGAAAAATCCCAAGGAGCTGTTGTGGTGGTGAAGCACAAAAATACACAACTAGTATGCATTAAGAATGGAAAATAATCACTTAAACCTGCAGTAACTTAACCCTCTCCCCCCATAAAGATGTTATGAACAGTATAAAATGTGGTGAGCAGAGAAGCATTTTTATGGAGGTTTGTTTTTAACTGACTGGCTTACAGCAATCTCCAAACCCCTTAACAGCCCCCAAACCAAAAATAATCCCCTCTTCTCCTTTCACTCCAGATTAAAAGCAAGTGTCCATAAAATACAAACTGAACCCAGTTACAAGCCAAGATATGGAAATGGGCCACACATGAGAATCCTTCCTGTCATATTTTCCACTCTTGCTCTCTGAGAGGACCCCATCTGGGGAAGCAATCAGGTTGCAGCCTGTCCTGAGGGTCGTAAAAGCTGGGCTGCAGCAGTCCTGGCCCCTGGCTTGGCATCCCTTGTGCACAGGGGCTGCGGGCTGGGAGCTGGCAACTCACTTAAAATTGCTTTGCCTGCTCCCAAAAGCTGCTGATGCCTTTCCCTTCCCGGCTGCGCTTTCTGCCCAGCGTGCTCTGCACCAGCTGCAGGCTGATCCCCTGCTGCAGGATGCTCAGGAAGCATTGTAAGCTCTGTCATAAGGCAACTACTGCCAGAAACAGGGTATTCCCTTTTCCCTGCTCTGACTGGGGCAAGTGGGGAATGACTGGCCACGTGCCGCAGAGAAAGACTCTCGCCGTAGTTCCCCTGATTTAGGTGTCTGCCTATGATGGAAGTGAGTCCTCCAGGATCTCCAAATTGTAGGTGTCCGAGCCTGAACAGATGACTGCCACGAACCTTGCTGAAAACCACACAAATCCTGCAGCTCCCGGGTACGAACCTGGTTGTCCTGGACTCCCTCAGTGGAGCAGTGCTGGGTCTATCCAAGGTGGGGGATCTGCAGTGAATGAGGACTCTGCTCTGCTCTTGCTGGCTTGGGTGGGGGTTTTCTCCCTTCCAGTCGTGTGGGAGCTGCACATCCCTCATCTGTGGACAGGGATGGCAGGGTTGCAGGACCCAAGGTCACACCACGCATATCAAACGCAGCTGTCTGCCCTGACCTGGTTTTCCAGGGATGCCATGCACTGGAAAGGGTTGTTGCTGAAATGTGAGCTAGTGGGAATTTTTGCAGGGAAACGTCCTGGTATTTGGGATTGTTGCCCTGCAGTGTGGTTTGGGGCCTGGGCCGTGTTGCAGATGTCCTGTCCTGCAGGCTCTCAGCCACCCGGGGCAGAACGCGTGTCCTGTCCTGCCACAAGGCTTCCCGGGAGCTCCGGGGGGCATGGCTCACACAAGGTGCTCTCTTCCAAAGTGCAGGCTCCATTCCAGCAACGAGATGGGGAGCCGGTGAAAAGTCAGAGTTTGCATCCAAACTAAACACCGAGTTAAAAATAATTCCTGGGAGGCAGTGAAGGGGGAAACAAACTGCTGTTCTTCAGGCAGGTGTTGAACTGGGACCCTTTCCTCCACAGAAACAGGGGAAGGGAAGAAACACAGAAGTTGACTCACCCTTTTCTCTCTCAGAGAAGCCCATGTGGTTTCTGCTGGAATGCTAATAGAGGGTAGATGTTGCAGTGGAACGTTGCTGGGGTGCTGTGTGCCTTCCTTGTGTGCCTGGGCAGTAGCTCTGCTGTCCTGGCAGTGTGCTGTCTTACAGCCATTAGGCTCAGTCCCGGCAGGCCAGAGTGGCATTAAAGGCTGCGCTGGGACACAGATTGTCTGTCTGTCTGTCTGTCTGAACAGAGGCCCCCGCAGCCCGGCGTCGGGGCTGTGCATGGGGATCCCTTTTTCTCCCGCGGGGCTGACAGAGCTGTGTCCCTCAGTGTGTTGCAGGTGCCATGTACATCACTGGCTTTGCAGAGTCCATTGCAGATGTCCTGAGCCTCAGCAACATCTGGGCAGTGCGTGGCATCTCCCTGGCTGTCCTGCTTGGCCTGCTGGGGATCAACCTGGCTGGGGTAAAGTGGATCATCAGGCTCCAGCTCCTGCTGCTCTTCCTGCTGGCTGTCTCAACACTGGACTTTGTCATTGGGTCCTTTACACACCTTGATCCAGGTAAAACTGGGGGTTCATTGCTTTGGGGTCAGGAGGCATTAATTCCCTGGGGTGTTTTCCCTAGCTGTGTTTGTGAAGTGACACTCACTTGGGCAGAGGTAGAGTTCAGAGCTTCCAGATGTGTCCCCTGTCCTTTGGTACTATCTTTTAGAGAGAACCCATAATTTTGTAAGGAGTGTTTCCAGAGCATGACTGAAGATGCCTAATTTAGGTGTTTAACCCCAGGGATTGAGCTCTCAATTTGTGCTCTTGTTATGTTTCACTTGGAGGTTTTCTAACAACAGAGAGCATCTGTGTTTGCAGTGTTCTTTGCAGCCTTCTGCTGCCTAATTCGGCATTAAGCATTGTGCCCATGAAAATGGAGGATTGTGACTTTGGGTTATGGAGATTTTTCCCAGAGACCTGAGGTCACTTAGACCCTGGCTGTGCTGAGCTGTGCCATCCACTCTGCTGGGTCTGCTGCCCAGGGCTGTGCTGGGGATCTGAGGAGGGAGCTGGGTGAGGGCAGGTGACTGCTGGGGTTTCAAGGAGCCACAAGTGGGAGTTCTTCTAACTTGTCCCAGACTGAGTTCAGCCTGCAGTGACAGCTCCAGCTCAGGCAAGGTGGAGGTTCAGGGCTCCCACCTGCAGCCCTGCTCCCACTTCAAGTCCTATTCCCTTCCCTCTGTCTGTTTGCTGGGAAACACATCTCCAGACACCGCAGAGGCCACTCCAGCAATAATGAAGTGTAATTAGCTGAGTAAACAGAAGGTGTCACCTTTTTCTTGGCTTCCTCTGTGTCCAGNGAGCACTGTCATTTTCTTCTGACAGAAAATAGAGGAAGGAAGGGAAATGAGGTGGCTGAGCCTTGCAGATGCTGCAGTATAGCCATGGCTGAGTGCGGAGAGGAGGGCTTCCAGTGGATGGAAGGACATCGGGCTGATGGTGGCCGGATCCAAGCTGCAAACGCCAGTGCCACAGAGCAGCACTGCCCTGGGCTGGGACCTGCGGCTGCACAGCTGGCAGGCGAGAGCTGCGGGTTTCTCTGCTTTCACAGGCGCTTCATGTGAGAGTGCTGTTTCCCGGCCTGGGCAGGGGGATCCTCCCAAGTCCTGCATTTCCCCAGAAGGCCTCTGAGTGGTGTGTCAGCACCAAGGGTGAGCGCTGGGCTCCAAGGAGTCTCCTCACGCTATGTTGCACGCTTTCTGCGCCGCATGGATGGATGGATGGATGGATGGGTGCCTGTCTCTTGGGATTGCACCCACCAGCAAAGCATCCCTCCTGCAAGGAGCTTGCAGGTGGGACATGCAGGTGGTGGTGCAGCTCCAGCCTCCAGAGCCAGCTGATGACAATGGCAGGGCAGCAAAGCCCAGCACCGGGGGAAGCCTTCGAGACCTCTTTGGGCTGGGCATTCCACCGATCAGCTCCCCACAGCCCTCCGGAGCGTGCAGTTGCTTTCAGTTTGGTTCTGTGGCTGGACCTGCGAGCTGGATTGTAGCTGACAGCTTGTCTGGGTCGTGTCCTTGTTTTATGGCAGGTTTATGGGGTTTCAGTTCACAGCCTTGGGTCTCAGTCTCTGACCCTGTAAAACGGGCCTTGTGCAGTCATCCTGCCTTTTCTGCTGCTGCCATGGCAGCCTTTTTCCCTCACTTAACATTTCCAAGTGCTGCGCACATACCAAAGGACTGCACATCTGCCAAGCAGCAGTTACTTGAATTTAAATAATCTCCAGGAATGCCTGTCCTTCTTGAAGGTCTTAACCGGCTGCGTTTGTGTGGTTGCGCTGGGTGGAGTCCCCTGCTCTTCTCCCTGTTCCCGCAGCTCACACCCAGGCACACACCAAATCGGATATTGTCCAAGCACTCACTCCCTTCCTGTGGTTTGCCTTTATTTTTAGTCTGAGGACGGAGCATGTTTACACAAAAGGGGGCTTCTCAGCAGGGCTTCCTGCTGCTCTTTCTCCTTTTTTTTCCCCTCTCTTTCTGTGGCTCGCTCCTGCTCCAAGAGCCAGACGGGCTCCTGCAGCCCGGGGCTGGGACTGGAGGAGCTGAGTGGCTCCAGCAGGCAGGGAGTGCTCTGGGTCACTTGTCCAGATTCTGCTGACCCATCTGGGCCTGCCAGCCTGCTTGCTACCAGGCTACCCTGTCCCTCTGCCTGGCCCTCAGGGCTTTTGCTCCTTTCCACAAGCTGCCTGCAGGGTGGGGTGGGACTCGCTGATTTTTTGGAGTTAATCCTAAATCCTCCCTTGGCTCCAGCTGGCACTTCCCTGGGGCTTGGTCACAGTCCCAGGCTGGGATCTATGCCAAGGGTGGGTAGCGAGGAGAGGGGCTCCCTGTTCTGTCTCAAAACCAGCCTCACTGAGCTGTCTCTGGCCACTCACCTTAAAATTTAGTCTCCCCTCCAGGCACAAAGACCCCTGTGCTCCTTCCTTCAGATGGAAGACATTCCTATTCCCATTCTCCTTAGGCACAGGTTTGTGTTTTTAGCAAACCTAACACAAGTGGACTAAAATCAGTCAGTGCTCGACTTCTCAACCCATAACCAAGACCCAGCACTTGCTACAAATTTTCATAGTAGCAATGCAGGGTTGTTTTAGCTTGTGATTTTTTGTATTTTAATGATGGCAGTCCATACCTCAAAATTAGCCTGAGTTATTTTGGGAGGAGCAGTGAAAGTAGAGGAGAGGATGCTCCTCTCCCTGACCAGCTCCTCAGAACAGTATGTGAAACTTTTTGTCCTTTTCACGTCCTGAACATTAGAGTCACGGAAAAAAAGAAGATAAGCCGTCCGTTAATGCCCACTGTTTTATTTTCCTAGCATATCTCTGCTAATTTTTGTGTAGGGTGACTCCCAAATACTCCCTTTCAATTAGGCGCCTGCTTTCCTGTTTTGGCAGTGGCTCCCAGGTGCCCTGTTAAAGCAGAGAGGCTGTGGGAGCTCATGGAGGGGGGGATCACTGGGAGGAGGGCTGGTGTTAATTTGGTTGTGCTTTGATGGGAAGATGAAAGGAATCACAACGTGAGCAAAAGGGGCCCAACAACAGCCTCTTAAATGCCTGGCAGGGGGAAAAACATAAATTATCTCGTTGGTAATTCAGTAATTATGTCCCCTTGGGCTGGGATTCCCCTGTCCTACAGCAGATGATACCACGTGGCTGGGGCGAGTGTGGAGCTTGGCTGTGTGATGCTAAACCCCTCTCCTCAGGCTGGGAAATCAGGGTAGTTAATTTCTCAGGGATGCAGGGAGGTTTGAAAGGCATGTTGCTGCCAGGGGATTATTTTCCATGCAAACCACATCCTTCATGTCACCCGCTTGGGTTTTAGCTTCCCAAAGCTGCTCACACAAAGCCCAGAAAACTCATTTATCATCTTCATTTTTTCCTCTGAGAGCAAGAGCTTTGGAGGATTCATCCCCCTCCAATGGTCTATGGCCGAGCTGGGGAGCTGATGCTCTCCTGTGGGTACCACTGGTGAGGATCTGTGGGAGATGAGCCTTGCCTAGAGCTGCTCCAGCAGACAGGGAAACTGCAATTGTTGAAGTGATTTATGTGTATAGACACTCTGGTGTTGTAAAGATCCCTCAAAAGCTGCCTCTGGGGCTTTGATGGACTGAATTAATTAAAAATATTCCCACAGATTGAATATGAAAGTGATCAAAGCATCCTAATCAGGGTCTTCTGCTTGGCTCTGGGTTGTTTTACTTTATTTTTGGGCACAAGGGGTGTGCCCCAATATCAGAAGAGAGGGTGCAGGAAGGATGTGTGTGTCAGAAGATGATCTGCAGCAAATCCCAGAGGCTTTATCCAGGCTGATTGCTGACTTCCTGGCCTGAGACACATCTGGAAACTGGCATCAAATCCCAAGTAGAAATCATTGTGCAAGTGGCAGCAGAAAAAAAATAAAATCCCACTCTGCTACTGAACAAGGTACACACTGTGGTGAATAAAGGCAGGAGGCTGCTAATGCACTCTTTATTTATTAAAAAACATGGGATTACTTTTCCCAGGTTTTTCCAATTATAGTGCATTGAATGGCCCTGACATCACTCTTGAGCCGGGGCCAGCCTATTCAACAGTCTGGCGAAGACATTTATTAACTGGTTACCTGCCAATTGTCTGGGCTAGGAGCTGCGGGACAGATGTGTTTTGGAAAGTGATAACATTGTTAGAGGCCTTATTTAGATAGTGAGAGGAAAGCTACCCCACTTTGTCCAGGTTCCCTGAAGTAGGTATTTAAAGCAGTTTATTTAGAAGAAAAAAACCCAAGCCATTTAGGTTGAGATGTAACTCTGCTGCCCTGTTTGTAGGTAGGTTTCCGCGGTGTTTCCTTGCTGGAGGACATCCAGCAGCAGGACTGTGTTGAGGAGCAGCAGTCTCGATTGCCGGCAGATGCTCCGGTGTCAGCACAGCTGCTGCACCCCGGGGCTGGCACTGGCATCCCTGTGTCCCTGCTCTGCCGAGACCAGGCAGGACTCCCGAGCCTACCGCCCCGAAGCATCTCCCAGGAGGTGGGGAAAGAGGGGAGGAGGGCTCAGGGCCTCTGAGTCCCGCCCTCCTGCACCTATTGGGCTGCACTGGGGATGTGCATCCAATCTGCTCCTAAAAATTTCGAGCGGTGGATCCTTTGCTGCATCCTTGGGCACCCTGCTCTAGTCACAGCCGTCTCAGGCGAACCCCCTCGTCCTGCAGCCTGAACCCACTGTTTGGGGTCTCTTGAGGACGTGGCACAGTCTGGTGTCCTTCCTTTTTGCACTGAACCACCTTGCTTGGAAGACCCCTGGTGCTCTTCTTCAGTCTTCTCTAGGCAGCTCCATCTGAGTGGCCACGGCAGCGAGCAGCTCTCTGCCATGTGCTGCTGAGGATGAGGAGAGCCCTGGCCTCACCTGAAACCCTAAAATGTGCCACTGAATGGTGCTGTCAGGGACTGGCTGGCCCAGGTCCGTTCCTGGAGCCAGGAGAGGGTTTGCTGAAGTTGTTAAGGATTTAAACTTGCTCAGTAGGTAAGAGAGCTCCTGATGTACAGAGGTTTTGTACACATTGATTTAACCTTTAATTTCTTCACTGTTTCCCTGCAAAGCAAGGCTAAGCTCGTCTTCCTAGAGCTTGTAAATAAATCCTGAAATACTTCGGCTGGCTTTGTTCCCTGCTAGACTTTGCCTTCATGTGGGCTTTCCCTATCCATTCCTCCCTTAAAACCTCTTGAGCAGGCTCTCCTTCAGCAGCAACTTGTTTAATACTAGAAAACTAATAAAACTGACTGTTTTGAGAAAGATATATATCATCCCACAATCTCTCCCGCTCTCCCCATTGCTGTGTTTAGATGGGACAGCTTTATTTAATTGCATTGATTTTTTTTCTCTTTTTTTGGTGCTGCCACATAATCGTTTTCAAATGATAGAGATATTTTACTTCCTCTTTTTTTCATTCCCCCAGTGTTTAATTCCAGTCACAGTTCAGCTGTGCCCTGAATCAGCTTTCCTTATTTAGGGATTTAATTTATTAAGATAATTTCTAGATATTAGATTCTTCCTCCAGCCGCTTCACTTTTAGTTTCCAATCCTCTCCTAGGCTAAAGAGAAAAATTTATGTGGGAAATAGCTCCTTATCTACTGTTCATCCTCTCTCCTGGCTTGTGTTAACAATTTTTGGCCTTTTTTGGCTCTAAATAAGGGATTTTTTCCTGGTTGTACATTCACTTACCTGGATGGTGGCTCGGTGTTTCTTTCTGGTTTTCTTTTTTACTCAAAGGCGGAAATGTATCCATTGAAAAACTGATTTTTGTAGGGAAAATGTATTCTATGACTTACACAGAATTCAATTAATAGTTTCAAACAAACCCTTTTAGGTAACAACATCTTGCTCAACCTTTCCAAAATCAAACAGTGGTTTGATTTGCATCTGAAGCCAGTCTGAAAGCTGTAGCTGTGTGTGTGTTGTATAGACCATAATGAAAACCTTCCAAAAACAAATGCAAACTGTCATTTTAGACACAAAATCAAAAAGCCAACAAAAGGAATAGTTTTCTTTTGAAGTACCACTGTCATGTGGATAATATATCCGTAATTTATTATGGGAAGCTGGGAATATGGGATGCTGTAGTCATGAGGATGGCAGAAGACTCATGGCAGGATCTGGTGGATTAAATTGTATCATCTTTCCTTTGAAAGATGGGGATTTGATCAGCATGGGTTGGGCTTTGTCCCAAACAATTCACGGAGTAGCTCCGACATGGAGGGGAGGTCACTCTGAGGAGCCCCAGGGATGTGTGTCATTGCTCAGCTGCCACTCATTTTCCTCCAATTGTTGTGCCTTGACTCAGCCTAAATTCTGATCTCTGCAGCCTAGAGCTTTTCACTGGAGAAGTTCTTCAGAACCTCCCACAACTGGGCACTCTGGGCATGACTTCCAAGAAATACCATTCTGTAATTAATAATAATACCTCACTGATGAAAACTATTTCCCTAGAAGAAGGATGGAGCAAGGTACTTCTTGTCCTCTCTGCAATGAATAAAATAATTTTCACCAGCTGGTTTGAATACCACTGAACAAACCAGGCTGCAAATACCACATCAAGAAAATCAAATAGTAATGGAAGGATTTATATATTACATTGTCTAGTGTTTAGCAATAAATAATGTAAAACATAAGTGGAATTTATAAAGTTGAAACACCTGTGTTTAAATCTCTTCCCTTTTTTCTCCTAACCCGCATTTCAGAGTTTCTACCTGCAGAAAACGTTCACTTTTGGGCTTTTTTTTTGGAAAAAATTATCAAACCCCACCAACCTGTAGAGTCAGAGTAAGTGCCAAACAGCGCTACTAGCTACTTCCAAGGGCGCATTCCTAAGTTTTCCTTTATTTAAGCAGTGCTTTTGTGATGAGGAGCTGCCCATGCAGGCTCCGAGTGTGCTCTTGTGTACGTTAGTGGTTTTCCACTTTCCCAAGAAGCTGAGGCAGAGATAAAGCAGGCGCATGGGGAGTTGGGCAGAAATTAGCATTTCCTCCCACCCAGTCTAGTCCTGCAGGAGATGTGGTGTGGCTGGGGGGAGTGTAGGCTACCTCCCGATCTGAGAGAGGTGACAGCATCCTGCAAATGAAAATTGCTCCGTTAGCTAAAGACAAACATCGGAGACAGGTTTAAGCAGCTCCCTTTGTTTATTCTGCCTTTCGTGCTATTTTTAGCTGTTGGCCAGCACCCAGTACTGCAGGTCCATTGGCTCTACGGAGAGGAGGTGCTCATGATCTGAGGGCTCCCATGGCTGGGATGCTCCACGAGGAGCTTGGGGTGCGTTTACCAGACAGGGTAAATATGTAAAGGGATGATGACCCTGAGCAGGTTTTTTTCGGGTTTTCTCAAACATATCAGACTCAGCTCTTCTGCTCCAGTCTTCCTTGCTCGCCTGATGGTATTCAGTGCAGAGATCCCGTGTTCCTCCGTGCCTCCTGTAACACGGCAGACCATTGCACTGACTGGTGTTAAACCTCTTTCCAGGAGCATCCTGCAGCAGGCTGATCTGCAGGACGCGCTGCCGAAACCCTGAGCGACTTAAGAAGAGGTCGCCCGGAGTGCTTTCCCTCGACAGCGCTGTCAGACTCCACGCTGGCTAATTTGTCTGCTCGCCTGAGCAGTGTTTGTGCACCGGGGTGATTCATCGCCCTGCAGCCAGATCGCTGGCAGCTGGCAGCGGGACGCCCGTCCCTGGGCTTCTCCTGCTCTAAGTGACATCCAAATACCTCTGTATTGTTTGTCAGGTTTGTCTCTGCCGGTGTTGGTGGGGATGCACAGGTGCGGTGGAAGGTGGATTTTGGGGGAGGGTTAATGGTGGGATCCCCCGGAGCCCGTGGCAGCAGGAAGCCGTATTGTGTGTTGACTTTAAACAGGAGGTTTGGGAGATCAGCTCTGGAGCAGAAAACAGGGACTCGGGAGGAACAAACACTCGCTGCTTCAGAAGGGCGGTGATTTCCTTTCGGGTAAACACGTCATTAATCTCAGAGAGCACATTCTTTTCCATCAAAAGATAAGGGATTCGAGTTGCCTTTCTCAGGGCTTGGACTTTTTAGATTGTTTTAACTGTGGCTTTCGCTCCTTCAATTACAGACTGTACATGCTCTCTCTTTTTAGGTTTGCCAGGTTTATTGTGGGTGCAGAGAAAGTTTTGGGCAAGGGAATTCCTTCCCTGCTTTCTTTAAACTTGCTCTCATCCTTCTTCCCCACCACCCTCCTGCCAAGTTTTTTCCCACTAAAACCTGTCTATTTTTTGCTACTTGCAGCTCTAACGAATTTGAAACGTAAGTGTGGTGTTTGTCCTGATTCATGAAACAATCTCCCTAGTGCTGATGATAAAATAGGAGCTTATTTGTTCACGAGTGGAAAAATAGCAATGAGCTTCTGTCCCCACCCTGGGCTGCCTCTTGCTGCTTGGCTTTAGTTTGGCCTTTTTGAGGGCGTCACTTGCTGTGAGGCGTGGGACGATGCCGGCTGTGGCAATTTCAGCTGGCCCTGTCCTGACACATAGGGTCACAGCAGTGGCAGAGGTGCTGCTATCGCTTCCGCTCCGTGTGGTTTGGTGTCTGCGGTCACTCTGAGCTCTTTGGATAGTAAATGTATTTAACTGGCATTTAGGGATGAAATTACAGAGGGCATTGAGTCCCTTTGCATTCTTACCTCCTCTTCTTCCCAGCCCTTTCTGTTAAGGGCTGCCAACAGCAACATGGGTTGGGGTGGGGTAGAGCAGGAGCTGAGGAGCTCCCACATCCTGCATCTCTCAGTGCTCTGGTAGCTCAGGCAGATGCTCTGCAGCCTTTCTGCACTGATCTGTCACTGTGGCCACATGCTGATGTGTTAATTGTGTAATAGCTTCGTTTTTGTCACTGCATAATCATTGACCTGCATGTATTCAACACAAAAATTCCTCTCTATTTTTTCCCTCGCCTAGTTTAAGACTCCTCAACCAGGAATACTGAGACTGTGGGAGCTGCCAGCAGGCAGGATGTGGCCCTGAGGACTGAGATGAACCAAAGTCATGACATCATTTGTGACATATGGAGAGGGAATGATCCTGTGTTTGCTCTTCTCCATCTGGGCTGGGCTGCACATGCCCCATCTCCAGCTATGGAGCTGTGCTGCTGCCCACAAGTCCAACATGGAGCTGACGTGCTCCTGGCTTGCAGAAAATGTGCACTGATCCGTGCTGATTCACATGGCACAGGTGTGTCACTGGAGCTGCAGAAAAGGACAGCCTGGGTTTGGTGCGTGTGGTCCCCTGGGTAGGCGAGTCCAGTGGTAGCTGACAGAAGACAGGGGCATCAGTCTCATCAGTCTGCCCCATCTCCTCAAGCTCTGCTCCCCTGAAGCTCTTCTCTTTTGCTTCTGCTTCTTCCCAGTCTTCCAGCCCACACCTGTCTTCAGAGGTGAAGCAGGAGATGTCCTGGAAGATGTTAAAACATTTTTGTATTCCTGTACAAGTTCAGCAAAGGTCATGTTTATTCTCTGTTCCTGTCAGCGCGGCTCTGCTGCTCAACGCCCTCTGCTTCCATGACTCATCAGTTCCCTCACCATTCTCTTAGAGAACCGGGACTTTCTGGTGAAAATCTGCTCATGCATCCTGCAGGTTGAGTGTCAGCCTGCAGCAAGCTGAGCAGTGGACTGGTAGCGAAAACCACCACTCTGTCCTCTGTTCACCTCCAGTGCTACTTCCTTCTGCCTGTTTTCCTTCCCAGCTTTTCCACATTTTTCTCATACATTTCTGCCTGCACCTGACCCGTACCAGGCTGGCAGCAGTAGGGCAGTGCCTGGGAGTAGCAGTGGTACTGCTGGACTTGCCTGGGAAAAAACATTGTGAGTACCTGGGGAGCTGGAGCTGGGTAGTTGTGTAGGCATAGCTGCAGAAACAGCCCAGCCTTGGAAGAGCTTGGGAATATGATTATTAATGTTGGTATTAAAGGAGCCCAAACACAGGAAGCCAAGTGTCTGCATGGAGGGATGTGGAGGCTTTTGACTTCACTGCTTTGATTGATTTATTTTTCATCCTGCTGGAAAAGGTGATTCAAGTGTTAGTCATGACTTGGTTGCCTCTTCATGCCTCTTAGATTATACCAATCCACTGGAGAGGTGCACCATTTTCAGTGCCCATTGGTGGGTGTGCTGCATGGTGTTTCAGGACTTTGGTTGTGGTCAGCTGGACACATGTCATTCTCTGGCACATCCAGCACTTCACTGAGGAAGTCCAGAGCCACCCAGAACGTGGCTGTGTTGATGCAGAGCATCTTTCAGAGCTGTTGTATCAAATGATCCTGTGCTGTTTGTTGTCCAAAGGTAAATTTCAGCATTTGCATAGAGTAGGGAGGAACACAAAGATAAGTCCTTGGGGTTTTGGCAACATTCATGGCTTTGCACCCATCTCTGCACATCCACAGTTTCTGTGTGGATGGTTAATCCTGTGTATCTGCAATTGCACACTGAGGTGCTGAAAAACCTATTGCTGGTGGTGCTTTGCCATCCAAATTTTACTTAATTTAAGCCAGGCATGCCTGACTTTCCTTTGACAAGTAAAGATGCTGTTCTCATGTGAAAAGCTATGAGTAGCATGTGTGCTTGTTGTCACCAGACCGTGGATGAACTTATTCTGGAGGCAGGAGAAGAATTTGTATTGCAAGGGCTTTAGAGGGAAGAATTTCACTCCATCCCTGCTGTAGAGCACTCCGACCTATGTAGGAATTAATTTGGTTTAGGCCACCCAACAGTCATCTGGTAGACCACGACTTTTGAGAGTTATCAGCTGGACAGGGCTTGACTTGCCTGTGGGGGAGTCAACAGCTCAGAAGTTCTGGGCTTGTAGCTTGCCCTCAGCTAAGAGTTTGGAGGAGGAAAATATAAGCATGTGGTTGGTGAGGAGTGAAACTTTACCTCTCTGCAGAGATGTGTGTTCAGATGAGGATGGCAGCTGTGGGATCCGGCTGTGAGGATCATTCCTATTTTCTCCGCAGTGGTGTGCCTGGCTAACTCCAGCAGCCACACCAGGACCTCATTCTGGGTGTGTGCTTGGACTGGCATCCAAGGGGAACAACTGGATTTCAGAACTCATGCCGGGAGGGTTTAGAGGTGGAAGAAGAAATGGGAAAAAGATAGAGAGCAGAGATAATTATGCCAAGGATATATAATTACTCTTTGGCACTCTATGTCTTACATCACACAGGATCCTGAAAATGCTGAGGTCAGACCTGGGAAATGTGCTGCAAGACAAACACTTCCAGCTGTTCCTCTGAAAGCAAATCTCAGCAAGTACCTTCCAGGAGGGAATGTGTGGGCTCACTTATTTTGGAAAAGAAAAAATCTCACCATTTCAAGCCTTCAGCATTCACCTTTGTAATTAAAATCTCTAATCACAAGCAGAGTGCAATATGTGACAGTCTTCAGGGAGCTATTTCTTAAGGTGGTTTTCCATTTTTGCACTATTTAGCCCCTGCCTCGGTGCCAGGCTTTACTTAACCTTAAGCTTGTGAACAGGCTTATTGAATTTGGCCAAGACTTAACTAATCTGTAATGAGCTCCAGGTTGCCTGGAACTTGGCAGCGCCGCCGTGCTCTGTGCTGTTGCATAATGGCCTGACCCTGTGTAACCACGGCTTCGCCTTGCGCCCCTTCTCCAACCGCTTTGAGTTCCCGTTCTGGAACCCTGAGCTTCGTGGAGGGGCTGCTCTCGTAAGGGGAGTCCTGAGTGCCAAAAAGCTCAGGCTTTCATGCTCTTCCACAAGGTGAGAGGTGGGAGAAAGTACAAGAAAAGCCCAGACATGGAAACCCACTGGGGAAGAGAGGGGGTGCAGCAGTGGCAACCAGATGAAAGCTGGCGCCTCCTCCCAGGCCTCTGTGATGGCTTGAAAGACATGAGAGTTCTGACCATCTTCCTCCTCTGGCTACCTCAGGCTGGTGTACAGCCTCCTGTGGTCCTCCTGCACACATGCATGGAGGATGCTCATCCTGAAAGCTCTTCCATTTCAAGCTTGCTAGGTGGTTTCTACTGTTTATTACATCATTTTATTAAAAGCAACTGGAGGGACTTGATTTGTGAAGAATCACAGAAATAATTCAGATGTTGCTCTANTCCTCTCCCTCCTCTGGCTACCTCAGGCTGGTGTACAGTCTCCTGTGGTCCTCCTGCACACATGAATGGAGGATGCTCATCCTGAAAGCTCTTCCATTTCAAGCTTGCTAGGTGGTTTCTACTGTTTATTACATCATTTTATTAAAAGCAACTGGAGGGACTTGATTTGTGAAGAATCACAGAAATAATTCAGATGTTGCTCTAAGTAATTTTTTTCCCTATTGTTTATTTAGATCAGCTCAACCACCTCAGAAATGCATTATTTGCTTTCTCCTTACTGAGTATCTAATGAAGAAAATAAATTGTTGCTGCTCTTTATGTGCATTTCCCATAAGGCTGACATGGAACAGAGAAGGAACCGGATTATTTTCTTCTAGCATGACACAAGGAAGATTGTTTATAGCACTTCAGCTCCAGCCTCTGCAAGCCAGCTGAGAGCAGGATCATTAAAGGCAGGATTCAGAGGCTGTGGGGTTGCATAAATTGATTGAGAGCAAAATTTTTCAGACAAATATTTTGTAATGAGCAAGGAGGGAGGAATCTGGTTTGGATCTCATGTAGTCCAGTTAGCCAGGCAGCAGTCAGCTGGAGAAAAAGATCTCCTTACAGGAAAAAATGTATAAAATGATCTTGCCTCATTTGAAGATCAGAGTGCCAAATATAGACCCTATCACATTTCCTTCCCTCCTCCTTCCGAAGCTCGTCCTTTTGAAGTGCACTTTCAATGGGATGTGGATAATTGACTCTGCGAACAACTGACCGAGGGCTCTGTTGGTTTAACCGATTGGTCTCAGTTGCTGATTCCTGTTTTGTTTTGGATGATTTTCAGCCCAATTGCCCCGTCAGCTACAATTAGTTGCATTAATGTGACAGCTGAAAGGTCACAGATGACTTGCACTGGTCGCAGGCATGAGGGCAGACAGGAGATGCTCCCAGCATGTTTTCCTCAGCCCCATGCTCGTGTGCCCCTAAATTGATGGTGATTGCAAATTCTAGTCCGATCAAAAGGGATGTGAGGTTTGCTTCACAGGAGGGTGATTGAGTGAGAAACGAGGATGCAATGACAGCTAACATTTGGATGAACTTCTCTTTAATTAGTCAAGAAGGTTCCTGGTTCTGTATACAGGGGAAATGTGGAATGGCCTCTCACCTGCCAGGGCTGTGAGGAGAGGAAGCAGAAGTGGGATAGAGTTGTAGGCACATCCTGTGGCTCTTTCAACAAATCCATGGCTGTCGTTTTCTATGGTTCCAGTGACATCTGCCATGGCTTCGAGCTTTTGTCTTTTGCACTGAGGATTTCCACTTAGGGGAATAAGGTAGGAAAGGGAACAACATACGAATGAATGGAGCACAAGGGGATCATTTAATTTCTTAAGATCAATAGGGGTCAGATGCACACAGGTGCAGGTCAGACATTGGACTCACGGGTCTCATGGTCAGTCTGTGGCCATAATACGGCCAGAACAGGACCACAGAAGATACAGTGTGGTTGTTCACTGGTCTGTACGCTTGGCCTTTTGTATGAGGAAGGAAACAGAAGGCACCCAAAGTGCCTCATTTGAATTATATAGCCCCAAACACCATTCGAAGACCCCAGCTGGAGATGGTTTACTTACAAAGCAGGACGCTGTGCCTGGTGGGGTTCTGCAACAGTCTGGTTTTGGTTTGGTGTTATTTGGCATTTTTCTTAATTTTCTGGATTATGGAAAAGGGAATGTGCAGATACAATCTGAAGATGACCCCCAGCTGGGAAGGGCTCACAGCAGCCTGGCAGAGAGGGTCCGGCTTTCAGATGACCTCCACAAACTGGGCAAGTGGCGTGAAAAGGACAGTTTGTGATTAGGGAGAACCTGAGTGATAGGAATATGTGAGAGTAAACCATCAAGAGAGGCTAGAGCTCACAGGAGATCTTTGTGAATCAGAGGAGCAAACTTTTGTCGAGTGGCATAGATGTATTTGATGCTGCTGCTTCAAAGCTCTGGTTGGAGAAGGTCTGCAGATGTTCACAGGGTGAGATGAGTATTTTGTTCTCTTTTTAAATGAAACATTAACGTTTCTATGAGGAGTACATACTTGGTGAAAAATCCCTTGGCCAAGGACCAACACCTCCCTTGAGCATTTTGGTGGGAGCTTTGCAGCCAGGCCACATGCTGTGCTGTCATGACCATCAACTCTGGTTGAAGCCACACAGGTCTGGACTTATAGGAACACACAGCCTACACAAATTCCCCCTCTATTTCTCCAGAAACTGCACTTTCTGCAGACATCTGTGAGGTGCAGAGGTCAGTGTGCTGCACTGAGCTTGTTCCCTGTAAATCTCATCTGGGACTTGTTCCTAGTAAAGAAAGCTAGTGCTTTTACAAAGCCTAGCAGCAGGAGACCTCTTCTATCAATGTGTTTCCATCCATGTTTGGGCAACACAATGAACGCAGATGTAGTAGGAAACTTTTGATTATCTATAGGGTTTTTCTGCGAAAACTTCAAAGCTCTAAGTGGTTAGTTATATTCTGAGAATTTAAACGGATATGTCTTGTGCTCAGAGCTCTGATTTAATGTTCTGGTTTAATCTTGTCCAAATATCATTAATGTTGTCTTTGAGGCATTAGACAGCTTTGATGGAGTCTTTTTTAAAATTTCTGGCCATCACCCTGTGCAGCCATAAACAACATCCTGCCTGCTAATGAGAAAATTCAAGTTATTGCAGTCACATGTCTTGTGGAAATAGATTGTAGTGGCAAGAGAAAAAAAAGGAACCGACTTTGCTCACCTTCCACCTCCAGCTGGCATGAGCATTTGGATTGCTGACAGGAAGGAGAAGTTTCCATAGATTAAGATACTTCATTAAAAAGCAGTGCTGCCTGTCATTAAAAAGCAGTGCTGCCTGTTAAAAACGAAATTAATAATTTCATGGTCATACCCATTAATTCCTTAACCTGCTTTCGTGAGTTATCTTTTCTATCTATAAGCACCTGAAACCTTTCCGAATTAATGCCTTGCACGTCAGCTGTCAGGCCTAGCTCTTCCTAACAAATTCAGGTTTGTGGAAGAATTTGACCCATCATTCAAGTGTGCAGTGAGGGAGTAGGATCCTCCATTATATATCCAGTAAACCAGGTGCATGACAGTGGAACCCTACCCATTGCTTTCCCATGTCCCCATCTTCTGTAAAACTTGTTTGGAGAGTAAAACTTGTGTGTGTATGGGGCAGGAGTGGCAACCCTGGTTTCTGCCTTCTCCCCCACAGCATAAGTTGACATCCATTCTTTCAGATGGTCCTTGGAAACAGCCCCTGCAGGTGCCTGTGTTTAGAGGGGGGTGGTCGCTGAGAGCAGCTGGAGGGGCTCCTGCAGCCCTGGTGTTTCCTGAGGTTCTCCTCTCGCCCTCCATGTCTCCGCAGAGCACGGCTTTGTTGGCTACTCGGAAGAGCTGATGTTCAACAACACGCTGCCAGACTACAGCCAGGGGGAGTCCTTCTTCACTGTTTTCGGAGTGTTTTTCCCAGCTGCCACAGGTACAGTTAAGTTTTATCCTTACCCTTTTTACCTCCACAGGAACATCTTGAAGATGAACAGAAGCAAGGGGAGCTCCTGTGGGCTGCGAGGCAAAGCGAGCAGGACTGCACTTGGCCGTAGCAGACCCAAGTGGTCAATTCAAAGGTTCAGGCTTCCCACCAGCATCTCAAGTTTTCCATACTCCTGTCTTGTTCACTTGAATGTGCTCTTCTGTCTCTGTGGTCAGAAACAGCTGGTGAACTCCATGGGTTGATGTGGTCCTGTAAATCCTTCCCTGCCAAGGACAAGGCTCAGGCACTGATCTTGACCAGTGCTGTCAGGGCAGAAGGTATCAAGCCTATTTAGAAGGGCTGATCATGATTTATCATATCAGATGAGCCTTATGACTTAATTGCACTGGGAGAGTGGGAAGAGCACAGGAGGACTCTCTCTCCATTCTTACCTCAGCAGGTGGCTGAGCCGGGCTGATGCCATTGCCCATGATGGACCCACCACTTGCTGTGTGGCATCATGGGTTCATCCTTGTACGTCAACAGAGCTCATATTTATGAGCTTAATTAGATACGTTCATATTATTCATTCCCTTAAATTACCAGGAAGATGCATGTCCCCTTTCCAGAGCTGACAATCTCCAGTGGGAATGCAGTAACTATCAGTTGAAATTACAATACCTTTTGTTGATGCTGGGTGTTTTAGGCTATAAAAAGTACTGATTATAAGCAGTTTCCATAGCAATGAATCCTTGGATTACAGAATGAATTTTCAGAGGATTAGCGCTAAGCAACTCACTGGAAGTTGCCGAATTGCTGCGGTACAAGGAGACAGATGAAAGGGTTTTGTGAAACAGATGGGACTGGAGGAATGGTCTGGTAGAAGAAGTCACTTTGTCAGGTGCACCTGGTGCAGGACTTCAAATTTTTCTTCCAGTTCCTTTCTCCCACCTTATCAGACTGGCTATTGCCTCTGTGTAGGCTTCCTCCTGGAAAACTCACTTTCCTGAACTATTGGCACTGTGGAGAATATGGCTTCTACCCTCTTTTTTTGTTGTCATTTTTGATTGGCCCCAGTGAGTCCCCAAGAGAAGAAGACCTTCCTCGTGAGCTCTGTCACTGGTGTAGGGAAGCAGGTTTTTTTCCAGTTCCTTGATTGTAGAAGAAGGAACAGTTATGACAAAACTGTACAGAAAATGATGGTGATTAGCCATATTAAAGGATTCTTCATCACTGCTAATGCTTGGCTGCTAGGAAGAATGCCAAAGCTAATAGATAAAATTAAGCCCTGGCAGCCTGTTGCTCTGTTTAGTTAGCAGTGGTAATACCAGTAGTAATGTCAAACATTCTCTGAAAATACATTTTGGGATGATGCATAATTACTTTGGTCATTAACACAGCTTTTTCATGTGTTCTTTTTAATTGCTTGGTTATTTACAGGATTTAAATTATCCCTTCAGAGTAGCAGTGCCAGCGGTACCATATAACATTGCTATCACTCCTGTCATTGCTGTTTGGAGCACTGTGGAGTTCAGGAGCCTCACAAAATGCAGGGCTGTGTTTGGTGCTCTGCATGGAAGAGCTTGTGGTCTGATTAAGAAATTTCTAGGATGGGAGTCAAGACTTCTCTGCTGCCAGCGCTGCTGCTGCTTGCAGGGCAGGCAGCGTGACGCAGAGGGTGAGCAAGCAGCACTGAGCAGTGACAGGGACAGGTTAGCACTGCTCCCAGGCTGTCCCCTCCGGCCTCTGGTGCTCCCTGCCACCATCCCCCAGTGGTAACCACCTCTGCTGGAACCCGCACAGTGACCTGGCTGAAGCACTGGAAGCAAAATCCTTTGCCTTAAGATACAACAGAAATTTGGGGAGAGTTTCAGCAAAACAATATGCTGTTTAGTTTTGAGGGGTTACATTGAGCTAGTTTAAGACAGTTTTTGACCCAGAGCAATGTTCTGCTTATCTTTAATTATTAAACGTTGTGTTTACCCTTTTTAATTTTTAGCATATGCTAGTTTACAATTTAAGATGCTATTTTGAATAACAAAGGTTTTACAAAAAATGTTTTGGAAATTGTGAAACAAATTGTTTGGGCCTTTCTGAGATGAAACGTTCCTCTTTGAAATGAAAGTATTTTGATGTCTTCAGGATAGGCTTTTTCCTCTCTCTCTGAAATGGCTATCTGAATTTAACCAGTTTAAGTTTGGTCTCTGGGATGTACAGAAAAGTGGTTATAAGTTGCCCAGACATCGCAGTGTAACAGAAATGTCTGAAGTGCAGGCTGGTAGCTGTAAAAGCAAAGAGGGGCAGCCACTTCAGGAAGGGGGAGCAGGACCTGTGGAGAGACCCCTGCCAGGACTAAAAAGGCAGGAGGAGCAGTTGGGGACATGCTTCAGCTGATGGGCATAGGATGGTCATCCCAGCCTTTGGCAGACCAGTAGCATCATGCTGCCTCCTACGAGCATCCTCCTTGGATTGTTTTGCTCCTGGTCAGGTTGTTTTCTCTGTTCCTCTGTGTTTTATTGGTACGACTCCAGCAATGAGAGTGAAGTTACCCCAGTTTTACAGCTGAGCGCAGGTAAGTGTAGGCTGGTCTGTTTGCTCCCTGTGCATTAGTTGTTTAAGTGGTAATACCATTTAAACATAACATTAAAACATTTGAGCTGGACGTTTAGTGCAGCTGGCTTTATTCTCCCAGGTTTGTCATTTAATCATAAGGAAGTAGCCAAGAGACCCAAAACACACATCTGGAACTGGCCTAAATGGGAGAGTATGGGCATGGAAGACTCGGATTTGCTGGCTTCAGTCAAAAGACTGAAATACGTGCTGTGGAAGAGGTGAACGTGCCCCTATAGAGATGCTGTGCATTAACCAGCTGTTCTTCTGCACATTTGTAAATACCTTCTTAATGCACATGTTTTGCTACTGTACTCTGATAGGTGAACACTTGGCTACCCACCCAGCCAGGGCTTTTCAGCAGGGAGGGAGTCTTGGGAGCCGCCTGCCCACAGCCAGCTCCCAGCAGCAGCCACACAGCCATCAGTGCGTTTTTAAAATTAAGATACTGTTCCTGTTGTGCAAAAAATGTTTTTCTACTAAATCCCTGAGGTTTTCTGTCTAATGAAAGAAGTGTGTTGTGTTGTGATACAAGAAAGCAAGATGTCGTTTGAAGCGGTGTTAGTGGAAAATACCATTGCACAGAAACCAGTTCTGAAATAAACCATATTTGGCACTTGCAAAATGACAGCAAATAGATTTAGAAGTTTTGGGCCTAGTTATCAGATGATGTAAACTGGCTCAACTCCATTGAAGTCTATGGCAAGGTGCCAGCTTACATCAGTGGAGAAGTTGGCCCTTTAAAAAAATTAGCTACAATTCTTATCTAAGATTTTCCATTCTTCACCTCCTGGGTGAAGGAAAATACCCACCTTTTATATTTTATAGTATGGTCACTGAAAAATGCACTGGGCGTTTACAGGAGCGATCATATCTGTGGTCATAAACCGTGGCTTGTGGAGCTGGTGGTTGAGTCTGACACACAAGGTAGGTGGTCCCCTCACACACGTATCCACCGCCTGGATGATGCCCAGGACCAGATTACACTGGGAATAGCAGCAATGTACAGACTGTCTCAGCCGTAATTTCCTGGCTGCGTTGACTGTGTTTTGTCCAGAAGCTTTGTCACTATCTGCTGCTCTCTAAGATAATAGCCAGTGTGGAAAATCCAGCCTGCTATCTCATCGAAACAGAGAGGTGGATAATTTTCTCCATGGACAATCTGCAGATATGACTGCTTGAGTTCAGAAGGGATTAGCCATTTCCCTAGGGATAGTCTGTGTCTGAAGGAAGGAACATCCCGATTTTTCTGTGTTGCTGAGTTTTAGATGCAAGTGTGGGGTTTTTCCTCTGTCGAGCAGCCAAAATCTCTGACAAGGCTTTTTGTGGCTTCTTGCAAGTCAGATCAGTTCTCTGGCAGGGGCTGACCAAGGCTATGGGTGGCAGAGATTGTTTAGGATGTTATTTTTTTTAATTAGTCAGGTTGTCCTTTCATTGAAAAGTGGATTGCTTAGTCAGCTGCCTGGACCCTCTCAGTACTGCTCTTTGGCAGCTGTCATCCTGTCTGGAAAATCACTTTTTGGGTGGTGGTAGAGAGGTGGCTTTGGCTTGTCCATACCTCTGTACTACCAGATTGTCCATACTTTTTCACTGGTTGGGTCAGAGCCATAACTGCAGCACAGAGGAGACAGCTTTGGCCTGAGTGGCGGGGAATATCTGAGTTGGTTCCCTCTGTGGTGGCCTTGACCTGTAGAACCCATGAGACTCTGGTGACCTCCTGGGGGCCCTGACAGAAGCTAGTGGTGTGCAGTGGCCTGGGTGTGACCTCTGGTCACTTCCGGGCAGGAGGTCAATCATCAGTCTCAAGGTCCTCTTTATGCAGGCTCTGGGAAGTCATCTCCTGGCGGCTCCTGAGCGTGCAGGGGTCTGTGGGAGGGAGGCAGTGAGGCAGCCCAGGCTGTGCAGTCATTGCCGTGCCGATGACTCATGTCTTCAACTTTTTTATGTTCAGTCCAGAAAATGCCATTTTGGTGTTTCCCCAGTGCTTTGCTGAGGCAGGACTTTGGATGAGGAAGAGGTGACTCAAGCTGGAAGATTTAAAGGTGGTGCCAGATGTTTGAGAAACTTGGCCAAGAAGCATATGAGATTAACAGCTGTCCTCCTGACAATAGTTTGTTCCCTTCAGAAGAAAAATTCAGAGAATTCTGAGTTTTCTGCTTTTCCTTTGAATTAAAAAGTAGCATGTCATCAAAGAGTGCTTCATAGAGACTTTATTTAGCATATTTGTGACCATTTCTATGGACTTCTGCCTTCCTAACTTCCCACCTCTAGCTAAGCCTATTGTGTAGTTGTTTGAAAGGAGAAGGACTTGAACTCTGCATGAAAGCTTTATCTAGAGAAATTCAGAGCAGCTGACAGGCTTTTAGCTGTGCTGTTCAGAAGTATATCCACAAAATAGTCTTCCAGGAGAAAATGAAGAACTCGATTTGTAATGCTTTCAGTATGGTGTCAAGGATTCAAATCTGGTCTGAATTTGGAAGAAAAGCTCTTCCAGGAGCTGAGGAATGCCAGGATTCTATGGGGACCAGGGAATGGTTGTCGGGGTTCTGGCTCCATGGTGGAGATGACAGGAAAAGATGGCTGGTGAGTGGACTGATCAAGGGGAAAAAAAGAGATGATCAAGGAAAAAGCATTAATAATAATAATAAATAAATAAAGCCCTGGATGTGTTTGGCAATGTGAGAGTGCCTTGTGCCCATTTGTGTGCGGACCCCACGGCAGGGCAGCGAGGAGAGGAAGTGTTACAATTCCCTTTGAGCAGGTGAGGAGATGGTGCTACGAAGATGCACAGCAAAGCCTGGGACAGTGCAGGGCAGAGTTCCTGTTCCACAACTGGCAACCCAGCCATTGCTGACAGCCCATCAGCGGCCAAGGTCTGTAGGGAATAGGGAAAGCATCCATCTGGCTGATTTGGGTTTGTCCCCTTTACCCTGAGATTGGTCCCACGGCTCTTGTCTATCCTTCATCCAGGGAAAAAACCCTTCCAAGCATCAATCAGTGTTTGAGCTTCAAAATGCAATGGACTGTTGCTGATTTAGAGCTGTAGTCACTCAGATTTGCAGCTGCAGAGACTGACTTTGTCATTCTTATGCCCTCTGAACATGAGGAATGGCTGCTGGGCTTGGCAGCCGTGGTGGACTGGCGTGTGGCCGGTCCCCTGCTGCCGGGGCTGCCAGATGCTGTGAGTGCCATGGCGCTGGCATCCTCCTTCCCATTGTTCTGTGGTGATCTCACCCTGGCTCCAGGGACCGCGCCATCAGCGCTGCTGCCTGGCTCCTGGCCCATGTGTCCTTATGAAGACATTAGTCTGACATCCCAGGGGGGAACAGTGATGGGCAGAAGTTAGCGTCTTAAAGTCTTTGGTTCTTCCTTCAAATTGTCCAAATTCCCATCACGATTCTAAATCACAGATTTTTATTTATTTATTTTTATTTATAGCAGATACCTGAAGTCTTCAAAGAAAACTTTTGGCATATTGTGACAAGGGAATCTCTGTTTTCTTGACAAATCTGGTATAACTCCTCTTTCAACTATGGACAAAGGCCCTTAACTACTCTGTACCTTGGCTTTCTAGCCCTAATGTGGAGACTGTAATCCTCTGCTTCTTCTTGTTTCCCTCTCTTGCATCTTTAGAGGTTAATTTTTTTAGGCTAAGGACTGTCCCTGATTGTATAAAACCCTGTACTCTGGCCTAAAATAACAGTTCAGTATTTTATTCTTAGCCCTACCATGTGTTTTCTACATGACACTGGGAACAATCACTTGCCCTCTCAGCGTTTCTGTTTTCCTATCTGCAAGGCAGAGATAATGCCTACTTCCAAAGCAGACCCCTTGGCTGGAAGGTGCCACCTACGTGCCGAGAGCACTGTTACTCCCTCTGCTAATGTGGTCATCATTTAATATGGACAGGACAGGCTGTTTTGTAGCAGAGGCTGTCCCCTGAGAATGCAGGGACCTGTAATGGATCTGGTCCGGGGGTTGTACCACCTGCTGCATGTCCTGCCCTGATGAACAGTGGCATTTCTCTTCGCAACAATTGGGCAGCATTGTCTTCTGTTAGGTTTGAATGAAGATGAGTTTTGTTCACATACTGTTTCTTTTTCCCCCAGCATTGTTCAAACTGGACAAAGCGTTCTTTGACATGTTAGTGGTGACTTGCTTCTATTAAAGACATGAACAGTTTTTTACCAAGCTATTGATGTGAGCCAGTATTCATCTGTGTGGCAGTGCAATGAAGTGATACAGTTACTGTTCTGAAGCAAACAGTGAACTGATTGATTAAATGATATTACATATTGCAATGTGTATTATATCTACGATAACTGAGATTGGCTCTAAATTGCACTTGTGTCTGCAAAATACAGGTGTGATGGCTGGGTTCAATATGAGTGGAGATCTCCAAAAGCCTTCTTCCAACATCCCTCTGGGGTCTCTGGCTGCTATTGGCACCTCGTAAGTCATTGATTGGGGAAAATTTGCTCTGCAGACTGCCCTGAGTGTGACCAATCCATTTCATATTCCCATCAACCTTTTATTACTCAGCCATCTGGAAAATTAAAGTGTGGCTCTCATTCAAGTTGTCATCCATTGCCACCACGTACTCTGAGTGGGTTGGAGGAGATGTTTGTTAGGGCGGATGTACTCAATCCTGCTGCTGCTGGGTGGGATCTGTGCTGGTGCTGGGGTGCTTGTGCTGCTGCAGCCTGGCTGTCCCAGAGTGGGATGCAGAGTTCTCCAAGGCTTGGGAGGGGGATGATTTTGTCATTCACTGCTGTTGATTTCAAAGGAGGGTTCTATTTCTTTTTCTTTTTTCCCTTGTGTTCTTCTTCTATATAAATAGAAAAGAAGTATCAAAATTTTACTGGGAAAATGGGGCCAAGAGAAGTGAGATGACCTACCCACCTGCAAGACCAGGGAAACAGAGAAGCCCTGCATCACTAAGTAGTGCTGTTCCCAAGGAAATGCTACTGTCCAGGAGAACTTTCCCCTGCTACATATTAAAAAAAAAGCCCACAGTAGGGTTTTCCTGCCTGCTTTCATTGCCATCTAAATTGCCTTTGAAATTATTTCTTGTAATCGTGTACCAAGGTTCAGTCAGGAAGGATCAATCTTCACAATTTGGAGGGATTCCTGCTGAAATAGGTGCTTGTTTTAAGAGGGGGGATTCCACAGGACACAGAAGTATCACATGTACCCACCAATCCAAGGCTGTGGTCATTCCCTTCTCTGCTGTCTGGGCTTTACAGACAAAATTATCCCCCAACCTGGGCACTGGAAAGGCCAGAACACCAGAAGAGGATCCTGGCTGAGGCTGCAGAGCCAGCCAGATGGGGGGACCTGTGTACCTGCAGAACCATGGAATCACAGAATGGTTTGGGCTGGAAGGGACTTTTAAAGGCCATCCAGTCCAACCCCCTGCAGTGAGCAGGGACTTCTTCAACCAGATCAGGTTCCTCAGAGCCCTGTCCATCCTGACCTTGAATGTTCCCAGAGATGGGGCATCCACCACCTCTCTGGGCAACCTGGACTATCTCCTGTCTCTCCTAGTGCCAGGATTCTCAATGGTCTTGTCTCGCTGTGAAGAAATTGGTTTATTTTTGTTGTTTGCAGGTGGTTTCTGTACATGGTCTTCGTTTTTTTGCTGGGAGCCATTTGTACCCGTCAGTCACTCCGCTATGACTTCATGATAGCAGAGAAGGTAACTTGTGGCTTTATATAATGGTGCTTTGCCATCTGCCTTACTGAATGCATGAGTTTTCCAAAAGCCTAAGGAGTCTGGGTAGGCATCCCTCATTAAAATCCAGGGGGATTTCCCCAATGCAGATCCCAGCGTACAATTGATTTGAATAGCTTTGCATTCACCAGCATATCCCATAATGCCAAATCTTGGCATAATCACCCAGCAATAGCTTTAAGAGCTAAAGTATGCTAATGTGGTCTAATGATAAATGCTGTATTTTAGTCAATGTATCCTTTCTCGTTGGTGAAAGCTTAGACCAAATTGGAATCTCTAAAGAACCCCCCTGCTTATCTTTACTAAGTCAAGCGAAGCTCACATTTCCATATCTAGCAGGCTGTAATTGCAGGGCGAGCAGTAGGATTATTAACTCGAGACATTCCACGCAGAGTATTTACACGAGGGGGGTTTGTAGTGTAACACACAATGAACCTCACCACTGCAGGCCTCTAAAAGAGAGCAAGAGATTTTGGTGTGTGCCATTGTCTTTCGCTGGATGGGATATAGAAGGGCTAATTTTCTGTTATTCAGTATTATCCGAAATCATGGGTTCACTGTATTTGATGCTATTTCTTGTGATTCATTTGAAGTTGAGAAGTTTACATAGTTTGATCTGTAACATAGTTTTAGTCTAAAATATCAATTTGAAACTCTGACTTTGTTTCTTAAGTAATTGCGGCTCCAAATTTTTTCCACCCCTCAAATAAACTCCCAATTATTGGTGGGGCTCTGCCACTTCCTGCTAAGGTAAAAAAACCCACCTCTCTTTCAAGAAAAATAAGAATGATCCTGCCTTCTGTAAGGCAACCTTTTTGTATGTCGATGACTTAATGGGCAAAAAGTGCAGTAACCGAAAGAATCAGCTTTAATGAATCTGCTGAAGAGAAAGAGATTGTTAAAGCTGTGTTTTAACTTCAAAACCCTCAGGGGGGAAATGAAAAATCCCCTAGTAATGATTGAGAAGATATTTAATAATGTCAAATATAAAAAATAAACAAGCAAACACGCCTCCCCCCCAAAAAAAGCAAGTTCAGTTTTCTTTCCCCTAATACTGAACAAATGGTGCGATCCCAGTTTTCATGTTTCTTCTTTGAGTTATTACAAGATGCTTTAGATTTTAATGACTTTGCAGAGAGGGAGGAGGGCGAGATCATTACTCCTCCAAACTCTCCCTTTCTATCACAGGTAAGTGAGTGCTTGGCTGCTTTTCTCTGTTCAGATATTTGTTTGGCTTTTTAAACGTAAAAATGAGATTCAGTAATTTCACTTCTAATGAGCTCCAACTGCCAATTCCTTGCAATGTATTCACACTCTCGATGTTCAAAATCCATAGCGAAACCTTTCATCAGCCTCAGTGAGAGGGACTCTTCCCCTCTAACCCTGATTTGAATGTCAAGTAGCACATTTAAATGCAAGCATTTTTGGCAGCTAAAATAATATATGATGTCTGGCACAACTGTTTGTTTCTTCCGAGTATTTCTCAGAGCAGGGTAGGATTAGAGGAGAGGGAAGGGAGGATTCCCCGCTGAGTGTCTGTCTGTTGGTCTGATGAGAGCTGGTATCTGCTCATCTTTGCCCCAGGTTCCTTCTGTCCCACAAGATACAATTCACAAGGCCAAGTGGATTTTCATGGGGAAATGTTGTGGTAGGAAGAGTTTGAACAGTTCTGGATCAGGACATTAATTTCACATGCCTTCCCCAACAGCAAGCTTTTTATGGCTTTTTACCCAATCTCCTTTTTGCTGCTTGCAGATTTCATAGACAAGAAAAAGTCAGATGTAGCTTGAATCATCTTTAACCATGTAAATTTTTGTAATTCCTTCTAATAAAGCATGTGCCACCTGACTTTAACAGGGGCAGAAGCTGGGAGGACCTGTGTTCATTTATACCCTCTTTTCCACAGTAGGAGGGGTGGGAGCAAAGGACGTATGGGATGCAGGGGACCTGCATTTGATGACGTCCTCTGCCACAGACGTCTGTCTGCACCTCCAGCACTCGCTTTAGAGGAGTATGGGCATGTTGAATTTGGATCAAAATGTGGGGTTTTCTCTCTGCCTGGCGTTTGTGCTGGAGTTACCCCCATGCCTTGCCATTCTCAATGCCTGGCTGTTGCCTGGCAGACTTGTGGAGTCTTGGGGGTGTCTTGGGTGACCCTAGACCTTGGTTTCCTTATTTTTTCTGTCCCTGTCCTTATACTGCAGTGCCAGGAGCACTCCCATTTCAAAGCTTTCTTGAACAATGTTTATATTGTTGGGGTTTTGTGTATTTGGGTGGGGTTTTTTAGATAAGCTCTCTGTGCTTGCAGCTCTCGACAGTGGGGACCTGCTTAGGGGTCCCAACCCTCACTTCTGTGTGGCAGTCCAGGAGCTGCCCTTCCTTTCCCTCCACACCTGCAGGAGATGCTCCCAGCTTGAAAGGATGCTTCAGAAACCAGTTCCAAAACCAGCCTTGTTAGCACTCTGGCTTTAAATTTTTTTTTGTTTTAAAGTTTCACATTAGCCAAAGGAAATTCTTTTCTCATTGAAGACAGGAAAATAAGGTCATTGTATTATATCCTTTGGAGCATGTTTTTTGAGATGCCATTTACTTAAGTGGCAATTTTGATTTGGTTTTACTGTGGCTTTTCTTTCAGGATTGGTTTTCCCCTCTGAGACATAGGGGTTTGTCTTCCTGTTTTGGATGGTGGGAAGCCTGGGCAGCTTTTCCTGTATGATGTGCTCTGTATAAAAGTGATCTTGCCTGAAATAAACTCACTTCCAGTTACTTGAGGGGAATCTAATAGCTGCTGCTTTGCTGCAATTGCTCGAAGTGACAAAGAATTTCTTGGATATGAGCTTGTAAAATGGTTCTGTCGGTACAGGATGTTCAGTATTAAATTACTTTTATGGGGTAATTTTCCTATATTAATTGCTTTTCCTTCATACCACAGACCAATTAAATTGCTGCTTTCCCAGGGCTTGCTCTGTTCATTTAACAATGTTACAAAATATGTGATCTCTTAAAATACATGTATTTAAGACTGCTTGGGTGTCTTAAAGGCACAATATAATGAACTTTGCATTCTCTCTGCTTCCTCCAGGTATCCTTGGTGGGTTTTCTGTTTTTGCTAGGGCTGTACATCTCGTCCCTGGCCTCCTGCATGGGAGGGCTGTACGGAGCACCCAGGATCCTGCAGTGCATTGCCCAGGAGAACGTGATCCCCATGCTCGCCTTCCTTGGACACGGGGTTAGTCATCCTTTCTCCAGGATTGCTGTCAAACCTTCACCTGAACTTAAGGACCCAAGACCTCTGTGTGCCTGTAAAGTGAGATGAGGGATGCATGAAGTACGAGGAGAGGAAGGCTCAGGATCTGGTATCCCATGCATAGGCAAAAGAGCCAGAAAATGGGTGGTTTTATGAAAAAAAACAAGCATCCAGCTGCCTGTGGTCCTTTCCCTGCCTGTCCACTGTGTGCACTGCCTCCGCTCCAAGCCCTCCCACAGGGTTTGGCACTGTGCAGGAGCAGCCCTGCCTCACCATCCCGGCATCTCTCTCACCCACCTCTGCGACCCGGCCTGGGCTCTCTGTCCTCCCTTGTGAACACACAGCCCTTCCTGGGCTGTCTTCAGTCCCCTCCCTCCCTCTGACCTGCTTCTTCAAGGTGTCCCCACTAAAAGAAGCACTTATGATATTGCTTTTTTTGTGGGTTTTTTTTGCAAACACCTTATCCATGCTGGTGCTGATCCTGACCATGACCAAAGGAAGTACCTAACTCTCCTCTGCCCTCCTGTCCAGGGCAGAAGCCTGAAGCTTTTGTTCCAGCACTTGGTGAAATGAATGGTAACTGTCTCTTTGCCTTTTATCTGTTCTCTTTCTTCTTCTTCTTTCCTGCACATTTCCTTGGATCTGTTCCTATCCTCTGCGGTAACCTCATAGCTGAGTACGTGACCAGTCATGATGCTGTGGATTCAGTCTGTGTGCAGTGGAGAAGAGGACACTTCTTTGTAAGATAAGGTGCCTTTTGGACCCTATTAAATAAAAACAAAGAACAGATTTGAAAGGTTAAGTTAGGGGGCTTCTAAGCTTTAGATATGCCTTGAAACAAAGTCTTGCTTGGAATATGACAAGAAGCTTTCTCCTTGCTTTGTGAATAACCTTCATGCATGAGTCATTCTACAGATACCAATCAAGGTATCAGTCACCAAGGACTCTGTAGTCTTGGCCTATTCATCTATACATGATTTTCCCTTTTTCTGAATAGGGAGAAAATAATTCCATCACTCTCAGTAACCTGAAGTACCTAACTGTGTGAACAGAGTGTCTGGAAAAGTCTTAATGATGCTTTGCTCCTTCAGATCAGGTTGAAAATACAGAAATATATTTTTCAATATTGGTATTTATGAATGTTTTAAAATATTTAAATGTTTTATAAGTATAAAAATTTTCTCTCCATTGTTTTATGATTCTCAAAGTAATTTTCTAAATTAAAAGTTATAATAATAGCAAAAATAATAGTAATAATTGTAGGGAAAGCAGGAACAATAATGACTGCAAAAACTTGCAGCTCCTGAAGGCAGTTTTCAGGTGATCCCAGAAAGGGTTCCTCTTGGCAACCCTTGCGAAATTCTCAGTGATTTAGCAAAGTTGATTCCCTCTCTTCTCTGATAGTTTTCTGTCTTTCTGTCAAATTTTCTGTTCTGAACTCCAAGCAGAGTGCCATGATGGGAAGGCCTCAAAAAGAGGTGAGAAATCAAAGGCAGATCACTTTTCCCCCCTTCCTTCTCTCTGCCACCTTGGGAATTGTTTATATTTGGTTCGTGGAGAGTAAATACATTTAATTTGTCCTTACCAATCTATTCCACATCAGTTCTTCTTTTCCATGAGTGAGGAATGTGGTGTGGTCACCGTAACCCCAGCTGATGGGAAGGACACGAGTGTTTTCTGTAGAGTTAAACAAGCCAGATGCATCCTGAGATCATCCCATCTCAGTACATCTTTCTGACACTGAAGATGCTGTCTGAGATCTGCATTCCTTTGTCCCTGAGATGTATTTTTGTTCACTCTGAAAAGATGTAATGGTCCGGAACTGGCCCCCTTTTCTATTAATAGGTAAGAGTGGAGGAAACAGAAATAGTTTCCATTTGAGCTGTGTGTTTATTAAAGAAGTAAATGCAATTAAGTGAAAACCTAAGATATTTTGTAAGATATCTGGTAAGATATTTTTCAGCAAAGTCTTTACACAGCTTTCACTGGCTTGTCAGATGGCAAAATGGCAGGATGGTGACTGGTCCAAGGAAGGGTATGTTAGACCTGGGGTTAAAGTTCACGAGCCAAAGACTCAAGTATTTCCACCCCCAAAGCTCTTTGCTTTGTCCCTCTTTCCCTTCTCCTTTCCCTGCCTTCGCCCAGTCCCAAAGGAGAGGAGCAGGCAATGTTTCTCCTGGCTGCCTGCCCTCCTGACAAGTGCCTGGCATTGCTGGGGCTAAGTCTCAGCCCCAGCCTCCTCACCTTACCAACCTCACTGCTGCTTTCCCTCTGCTGCTGGGGTGGATTGAAGGAGGGGAGCCCCGTATGCAGAGGTTCAGCAGACCATGGGTTCAGCTCAGCTGCCTGTCAAGGCAGGGCCAGAAGCTGCTGATGTGAAGGTGGCACTGCTCCATGCAGAGCTTTTCCAAGGGCAGCATGAGGGAGCCTTTTGGGTAGGCAGTGATGCAGAGTCCTGTAGAATAATTAGAGAAGAACAGTTAACTCTAATTAACACATTTTATTGCCAGACTTCCCATAAGCCCCACAAATCTCTCTGAGAATTTATTGCTGCTTTAATGACGTTTTTTTACCATGGAGATATGAGTGAGAGTGGATGAATTTACCAAAGACAAAGCTTGAGTAAGGCTTAGGGATGAGGTGGGAGCTCAACAGCTTTTGGCTTCCAGCCAATTCTTTAATTTATTAAGCCTGTGAGCCTCTGTTTGCACATGCATGTCTGTATTTCGTGGCTAGGGGGGTACTGCAGACAACCCAGGTAACCACATATGGCAGCTGAGCAAGCAGGGAATCCTCATGGCAGGTTCATGGCTATTAATTTAAATGTAATTTTGTTTTATTTATGAACTAGAAAGGCCCCAACAAGACTCCAGTGGCTGCGATTTGCTTAACAAGTCTCATCACCATGGCTTTTGTCTTCATTGGACAAGTGAACGTTCTTGCTCCCATAGTCACCATCAACTTCATGCTGACATATATTGCTGTGGACTATTCCTATTTCTCGCTGTCCTTGAGCTACAACGTTCAGCAGAAACCTGACGAGACCCAGATGGGAACCGCTAGACCTGCTCACTCTTCCCAGCCTTTAATTTTCAACAAGGCCCCCAGTCATGCAGCAGATGGGGTAATTCAAAGCAGATCAAATGGCACCTTGCTGGAATTCAAAAAAGACATGGACCAGCTTTTTAAACAATTTTTTAGTGAGCCAAATACTTGCAAAAGAGAAGGATCTGAGAATTTAATCCAAAAGGTCAAACGAAAGAAGGCAAAGAAGCCAGCCAAGCAGACCTTACAAGACAGCTTTCTCCTGGATCTCCATCACGATGCTCCCCTGGCTCCGTACGGCCGGGATGAGGCCCCAGAGCCCCACGAGAGCCACTGGGATGTGGACGAGCAGGGCGGGCAGCTGGATTCAGGTCTGTGCTCACCACCCACTGCGGATGCCCAGCACATACCCAGGACGCTGGAGCAGAGGGAACAGCTCTGCAGTGAAGTGATGATGCTCCCTGGCCCGAGGGGAGAAGGTAAGGGCTGCAGGAGATGGACATCTCCATGCTCAGAGGAAATTGTTTATAACCTTGGTCCTCCCAGCGCTTTCCTGAAGGCAGGCGTGAAACGAGCTTTATATGGGGCTGTCATTCAGTGATTCATGGCAATAATACCATTTATTCCAGGTGAGGGTAGAGTTCATTGCAATGCATCACAGGAGAAGTTCCAATGCAATTTCCTACGGAAGATTAATCACAGGAAAGCAGGCAGGACTAGATTTAGTGTTGGGTTGTTTACAATATACTCATAATTCTTCACAGGCATGCTGAATGCTGTACATTAAAAAGGGTTTGGGCGTATCTTGGGATTTACTTCATCCTGGTGTGGGGTAGAATGGATGGTTGGAGCTGTGTGAGACTAAAACTCAGGCTATCAAAATGCAGTGGTTCCCACAACACAGGTGGAATCTGTAACTCAGGATCCATAGGTGAAGGTCTGAATTTCTTCTGTTGGTGATGTGGGTATTTGGTACAATGTGTGTGCATGGAGTTTGTCATCCCCAGTGCAGTAGTGTTTCATCAGCATTAGTCAGTTAAGCTTCCTAAACCCCTCTGAGGGAGAAAAGTATTATTTTTCTTATTTCACAAACTGTGAAACTGAGGCAGAGATAGGCATATTCGGCCTTCAAATGGACTTAGTACCATAGCTGGGAACTTTCTGGTTCTTTTCTTGCACTTCTTTTCAGTTTTCATTTTAGAGGTTTTGGTTTAACTCTGTCATACCCAGCTGGCAGCTAGAATTTTTGCTTGGTTCCTGGAATCTGGTAATGTAAAATAGAGGAAAAAAACCCCCACATTATAGCTCCTTTCTAATATTTTTTTCATTTTCTTTAGAAGCATCTATAAAGCAACAAAATCCAGAACTGGGAATTCAGCAAATACCAGAAGCCTTCTACTCCAGATTCTTCAGTCACTGGATTTCCTTTGCTGGTGTAAGTAATTTTCTTTTATTTTGAGCAGTGGTTTGTGATTGTAGAAAACAGAAGGAAATTCATCACATACTGCAGTGTAAATACTCCAGTACTTTAAATATAAGCTTTTGATTCTTGTATTCCAGGTCACCTGAACTAAATACTCAGGGTACCATGCATCCAGCAGTTCAAATTCAGGGAAAGCCTGATGGCATATTAAATTAAATAACAACAGGAAAAACCCCAAACAAACAAACAAAAAAGCCCCAACCCAACTCAAAAGTACAAGTTTAAAGTCTGGAGTCTTAGGACTTTAAAGATGGCTGAATGGGGAAAAAAAATCAGTGTCCCTCTTTTCACCATGTGCCAGTCTGCTTTTTCTGGCTGTGGGATGGACTGAGACATTATCTTCAAAGCTGTGTTGCTTTTATTCATGGGCCAGTTTCTGCAAGTTTGGGGTGGGGTTTCATTAGTGCTGACCTCCTGATACCAGCAGCCCGGCTGTGAAATTCCATCTTTTGAGGGAGGAAAGGAGAGCATTCCTAGAGCATGTTACTTTAAATAACTTTTAAATAGCTTCTGCCTCAAGCTTCTGAGAAGTTTAAGACACTTAAATTCATCTTGGGAAGATGGATTATTGGGCAGATGACAGGGAAAGGGTCAGATATGCATAATGAATGAGCCATATGGCTTTACTGCATGGATGAGGATTTCATAGCTGTGTGTAAAATGTGACAAACCCACTCAAACAACCCACCGAACCCTGTTAGTTTAATCCTCAGATGGAGTTTGACACCTACTTTTCAAATTCGCTGCTGCTGCTGCCAGCAGCCGGCTCCTGGTGAGGGGTTCTCCTGGACTGCAGTGCCAGGGGTGGACTGGGAGTGGTGGCCTCTCTTTAGGATATCTTTAGGAGGTGTGCTGATGCCATCTCTGGGCTCATATCTAACGTGGCTCCCCAGTGCACGTCATGGCAGAGCCATCAGCTCTCGGCCTTTGTGGGGGAATTTCCTCGTGGAGGTGACTGACATGCTCATTAAAGCAGATTTGGTTTCCTGTCAATAATCAAACTTGGGAGGAGGTTGCAACAGAGCTGCGATGGGATTGACAGTGCAAAATAAAATCACAAAACCGAAAATTGGGTGTGTTTATTCATCCCCTCTGCCCTCTCTCTTTGAGGTTTCACCAATTGTGTCAGTTGGGACCATTTCAGCTCTTTCTTTGTATGCTGCCCCTTGCTGTTCCCAGCCTCTCCCATGGAGATGCTACCACTGCCCCTGTTTTTATGCAACTAGAGCCAAATCTCCTCCTGAGCTGGTGAGCCTCTGGATACTTCTCTTGGAGAAGCCCAAGCAGAGACCCATGCCGCCTCTGGGACTCAGGGTAGCTCACTGCAGCTACCTCCATGCTGCTGAAGGTGACGCTGTAAACCTTTGCTGTCCCTCCTTTTAAGAGTGACAAAAAATGAGGCTCCCCATAACATGGAAAACTGGGCTTTGCAGAAAAAAGACTGTCAGACTGTCACTGTGGTCTTACCTCCCAGACTCTGGGGTAACCCCAAACCATGTCTCTCCAACAGGCAATCGTGTCCCTTATCATAATGTTTGTCATTCAGTGGATCTACACCCTTGTCAGCCTGGGAGCAGCAGTTATTCTGTATTTCTACATCAGCCAAGTGAGTCCAGGACTCCCTCTTGGTGAGTTTTTTTTCCTGTGTTATTAAACCTGCTTAAAAATTCATTAAACTTTAATTTAACTTAATTAGGAATTGAGACTCCTGTGTTTAATATGCAGGTGACACAGTGAACAATGAGGATTTGTTTCATTGCTAGTTTTAATACATTTTCTCTCTGAGTGTTTAATTTTCTGTTGGATTCTAACCGCAACTAGCACTGAATATGGTTGGATAGTTTGAACATAGTGCTTATTGCTTTATTATATTGTGCTTTAAATGGGAAAACCAGATACTAAGACTTGATAGGGATGGCAGTTTGTAAATGTATTCCAGCAATGAGAAAAATCTGCCATAAATAAGTTTTAATAAACCTAATCAATCTAAGCCCATCTGAGAGAACTTGAGGGAAAATAGGAATTATGATGAGTGTTGCATCAAATCTCAGCATTCATAACTGTGGAACAAGAGAGCCTTTTGATTCCAGAGCTAAACACGTTGAATATGTTGGGAACATAATCTGGGAAAATACTTTTAGGCAGAGAGCATTAGAAAGATTGGTGCATGTGATCGGCTTAAAGAAGTTCAAAATTAAACATTGAAGCACATTCAGCAAGAAGCTCGTGAGAGCTCACAGCTGCTTGGCAAGGCCAGCAGGGGAGTTTGCAGTGCTCTGTGTCTCTGAAGAGACATGGTGTGGGCATCCTCACCTGCTCATGGATGTATACATCCATCCCTCCATCCATAGGTACGTGTGTGCTTACGCAGCTGAGTGCATGCCTGGATGTGCAGTTTGTTCTCCTGGATGAGAAGAATCAAGAGCCTGAGCTCATATGCAATATGTGCAGAAATAGCTACCTGGGTTTATTTAGGTGAAAGATGATTAGACAGTAGGTAAGCAAGTACTAGACTTCAGAAACGCAGATGATGAGACACCAAAAACTAATCGCCACCATCCAAACATTGCTCAGCTATTACTTTTTCTACTCTTGAGTGACTTCCTTTCTGTGTATCTGTAGGGGATGGTAGAAAAGAACTAAGACCGTGAATAGTAGTTGCTAATTTGTATCTTTTGAAATATATATATAAGTTTTAACAAAGTAGTTTATGGCCCCATATAGTAAACAAAACACAAATAATGTTTTCAGGTGTTGTAATCTTTTTTGCATTTGTATCCTCACTGTTTTATATCTCTGTAGTCTGCTTTTGAAATATTTACCAAAAATTACTTTAATAAGAATTTCTCTGTCATTGTGTAGAGGGTTTTGGAAGCTGATTTGAGAAACAGCAGCATGATTAGACATTTTTTTTCTTGGTTTGTTTTGCATGTGCATTCTCTTGCATACAGTAAAACAATGCATGGCACTGGAAATGTTAGAAGTGAATTCTCAAAATTCAGCCTGATTTTCACTTGGCTGTGAGGGAATGTTATTTTGTGGTTACAAGGCCCCCGCTGATCTGTGAGTTTGTTCTTCAAAGGATCAAACAGCCCTTCTGTCTAGAAAGGTTGGGAGACACTGGCCTGAGAGAAGTTCTGGAGTAGGGGCTAGATGAAGACCTTGGGAGGAGAAATGCCCTGTGATTGATACATCCCTTCTCTCTCTTCCTCCCCAGCAGCCTAAGCTAAATCCAGCAGGTGCTGACAAGTCTCAATTCTCCCTGTCCCTCACCATAAACTTCTCCTGCTGCTTTTGCTTCCAGCTCTGGCACTTCCCTGCCCCTGTGGGAAGCCACTACAGGAAACTAATTCTACTGAGAAATCAGAAGAGAAATCAGTGTTGGTGTAATAAGCTAAGCCAGCTCTCCATGGGGTCAGACAAGAGGGAATGAATGGTGAGGCCACAGCCACCTGAGGCTGGCTGAGTGGCTCCTCCCATCTCCCCATCCCTGCAGTGGGAATGGTTTTTGCAGTCCAGGGAGTGACAGGTACTGTGGTGGGTGCTGTGCTTTGCTCGTGCTTTACTGGGGTTTAACAAGCTGTTGGGCTGGGAACAGATAGTTGTTCTCCATAGGAAATTTGGGTTTATTTCTAGACAGTTGTTTAAAAGCCACAGCATGTAGGAAGACTGCAAGAATGTTCTCAGTATCACAAAATCTTTGGATACCGCAGGCTAATAACAAGTGTGCTGGTTTGAGATTTCATGCAAAAATTCAGTGGTGTAATGCTATTATGAGAGAATTAGCAGCATACTGACTTCTTGTGCCTTTTCTCCATAGGAGCAGCAGCAAATTTCAGTTTCTTTGGCTGGATTAAGTCGGTCTTGATCACTTCATGCAGGTTGGTACCAGTCACTTGGCAGTGACCAACACACTGCTTGTTCCCGTGACCCACTAATGTGCACACAGAGGCATGGAAGAATTGACTTGCTTATTACCCTAAGCAGTCTTTTTTGCCCCTTCTTGCATAGTCAGGGTTATTCTTACATAATGGTAAAAAGAGCTGTTTTCTCCCATTAGCCTGCCCTATGGTTGGCTGTGTATGTGGGGAAGCAGGAGTCTCCTCTGCTTTGTGTGTGGGAGTGTCAGCTGATAACTGTATCTTGGTGCCTGAAGCTTTATCTTACCCCAAAGGCCTGTGCTCAACCTTTATGGCTCAGGTTGAACTGGAAAATCAGAAAGGGAATGAGAAATTGGAGATTCCTTCCCTTCCATTCACCATTCACTGAAAAAGAATTCCTCTGGTAGTGTGGAGCAGGCACACATGGCAGCTGTGTTCAAGTTTCAGAGAGGAAATCTGGGGGCAGGGAGCTGCAATAACTCTGGGACAAATATGATAAACAGAGTCTTTGGTGAAGGAAGCATTCAGTATTGAGTTTGCATGGGACTGCAGTAGCATTGTCTTGGGGTCTTGATTCCCAGAAGACCTTGAGGGTTTTGTTTGGTTCGTTATTAACTAGTTTTGTTAATCTTATTTGATGCTATTAATAAATCCATCATGTTGGGTTTCCTATAGCAGCTTATGAGCATTTCTGCAACTGAGCAGTGGGCTTTGAGTTTCCCTGTCTGTTGGGTTTCTTTTTTATTGAGGTGAGTGAACGCTGTAGTGAGGACTGTGCAACACGAGCTGCCATGCATTATATGTGCCAGCTTGGTGGCCCCTTTAAAATAAATGAAAGTCCAGGCAATTAAGCACATTGGTCTGTCTCACCAGGTCCTGTCTCTGCCCACAGTTCCTGTAACATGACCACATGCTTTTGGTAGCAGAGGTGGTTGGGGAGAGAAGCCAGGAGCGAGGGATCTCTCTGAGGTCCCCATGGCAGGTCTTAGACATAACAGCACTTAATTTATATCCTAATTTAAACCATTTAAAAAAAGATTCTTGTAGAATTTATTATGGCATGACAGTAACTCACTTATAAGCCTAACTTACAGATCTAAAGTACTTAAGAATCTAGGAGAGCAGCACTCATAGCACATTTGCTACAGCATATTCACATTCGCATGCACACAGACCTAAGAAGTCAGTACAAGGTATGAACTTGTGAAAACTTCCCCTTGATTCAGTGAAGTACTCATGTTGGATGCCTTTGCATCTTCCCAACAAGTGAAGGGCTGAGCCTTGAGGAGTGGGGAAATCAGCCCAGGCTCCATCATCAGTGTTTATCGATGGTCCTCCAAATACAGAAAACTTGAGAGTTCACAGCTCTGAGAGGCCTCACTTGGAGGTGCTGGTCTCAGCCCACTGTGGGCCAGGAGAACTCAAAGGGTCTCACTCTGAACTACTGCTTGCAGTGTAGCAAGAGAGTTGGCTTTGGTCACAGTAATTTTCCATCCTGGCCACAGTTTGGGTCAGTAACTTTCTTTGAACGTTCCGTAACAAAAAAGTTGTTCCATTTGGGTTGTTACTCATGCAAGAAAAATAAGTTTCCAAGGATATTCATTAAAAAACAGGAGCTTTTAGACAGCATAAGTTCCCTGGAGCAGACAGTGTTTCTGATAAGCTCAAGAGGAGCTGAGCCCAGGTGCTGTTTGTCTCGGTTGAGGCCTAACATTTCTCAGATCACAGTGCAGCCCAAGGGGCAGGGGGAGTGGGATGCACTACCGCATATATTTTCTGCTTATCTCACTTGAAGTAAGGGATTGTTCCCTGTCCCTTTTCACAACATCTGCTGGACTGGTGACATGAGCCCAAGCCGAGGGTGAGGAGCTGTGACTGGGAACAGGGTGCATGGGGCCATACTGAAATGCTGCCAGAATTACTCATGGCACAGGGAGCCAGACCCTGCTGCTTCATATCCCAGGCAGTTCTGTCTGCTTCCAGCCCAGGCAGATTTGTGGCTGGTCATTTTAGCTCAGTGCCTCTGTGATGACAGAACAGCATTTTCCTCCCAGTTGTCCTTCGGTGCATCTCAGTCGTGTCTCCGGCCTGTTGTCAGAAATCCCCAAGGGAGGCTGGTTGAGGTGAGAGGCCTCATGGAGAATTACCATGTGTGGAAAGGAGAAACTATCTCTGCCTCTCATGTGGAGAGGTGCTGTTGTCATAGGGGGATTTTATCTTTGGGTTACCAGACCAACACAGTCCTTGATGCTTTGGTCAGTGCAATCGATGAGCAAGGACCCTGCCAAGGAGGGCTGAGGGGAGATCTGGGAAGTGCCCAAGGTAGAAACTGATCCTCTTTCTCTGTCCTCAAAGAGTGCCATCTCTGGGTCAGCCAGCCAGTTTGGTCACCTTATCCTAGTGCCAGGGCTCCTGCTCACAGTGGCACAAAGACAACTTGGGCTCTGCTTGGGAGTCGTGTGGGTCATTTTGAAGCCCATCTATGTTGTGCCGCAAGAAACTGCATTGAAGTAATTTAGATTTTTTTTCCTAAGCCCTGAAATCCAGTCAAGATATTTTAATGAATTGGAGAAAAAAGAATAAATCCCATTAGACTGCAAGGCAGTTGGAGGCAGCCAAGGGTTCTTGACACCTCTAAGGCTCTTAGGTGCTTGATGAGGTCTTAGCCAGTGCTATATTTATCTCACAGTTTTGATTTAAAAATGCCAAGAAGGCTTTCTTAAAATCAGCTTCAGGGATGAAGAGATTGCAGGAAGATCTCCCATTTTATTTAAAAGTTACAAAAATTATTGTAATGTTTTTATTGCTTAGGAAACTATAAAAAAGATATTTTTTATTAAAAATGGTTTGTGCTCCTTCTTCTCCTGCACAGTGTGGAAGGTGTTTGCCATAGTAAATATCCAAAGAGGAAATCAATTTATTAAGAAAATGTATATTTTGCAGTGTTTATTTGGGGAAAGGGAGTATATTTTTTGTGCGCCTTCTAAGAAAAATGCTTTCAGGTTAGCTCTGTGCCTCCAAAGGGCACCGAGAAGGATTTAGCCTCTCCTGGAATCACCCTGCCTTGTTTGTACAGCCAGGAGCACGGCTGGTAATTGACAACAAACAAGGGGTGATGCAGGCACCTCTGCTTCTCTGTTTGCAGGAGAAGGCCATCTCCCAAGGAGCAGTTCGTGGTGACACCGTCCTTTGCAACAGTTGGCATGGAGACCAGGCAGCTCACCGAGGAGAATGCAGACTTCGCCTCACGGGACCGCTATCACCAGTCCTCGCTCATCAGCAGAGAGGAATTTGGTAGCCGGTTCCAGTGAAGGACGCGCACACACACACACAAAAAATCCATCTGTTACGTCAAAAAGCATTTAGAAGTGCTAATGGCTGCCACAGGCACCTTGTGAAATACTTGAATACACGCACAAAGGATGTGAATAGCTGTTTATGTATTTGAGGCTTGTTTGTTTAGGCAAACTACAACATCGCTGGACTTCAAATCTTACCCAAAGTGAGGGGAAAAAATGGAAATGAAAGGGCCAGTCCAGGGAAGTGATGAGTTACTGGGGACAGTATAACCCTCTTAAAGAATTCAATTATAAGCCCTATTGAGTTCTAAAAGAGGTTGCTGCTCTAAAAGCTTACAACACCTCATTTCAGATGTCCTCTGGGTGACTGAGGATGCTCTGCCTGGGAGCAGTGACGTTGACAACAGGAGCTGGTAGCCTGCTCCCAGCTGTGCCATGGATGGATGCGACCTTCCAGGTCAATTCACTTCTCCTTTCGGCATGAATTTCCCTGCTTGTAATACAGTAATTTTCTACCTCAGTGTTTCAATTACCAAGGTCTTAGAAAGTACTTTAAGGTGTTAGACAATAGGCCAGAATCAGTGGCAAGTATGAGAAGATTATGAAATATATTCACAACTGAAATCGCACATTTAAATGCAGTAATGCAGAATAATGACCTCTTTTGTAAAACTGTGAAATTATGTCTTAGAAGCTGTTCATAGTTATTTCCCATATCCTTTCTGATGTGAGACCTGAGACCTGAGGGTAGCTGGGCCCACTTAGAGTATCTCCTGGCTGAAGGGACAGATGATTCAGAACTGCTTCAGCAAAATAAGTTTAGCCCCAGCACCACACATCAATTCTGACATTATGGGGAGGGGGAAATCACTGCCTTTCACTTGGTTTCATCTCTGATAATTCCAGCCTTTAGATTATTTATTTCTCCTTCTGTGCAATAAAAGCCTGAGACACCAGGAACTCCTCTCCATGCTTTCTGTGTGCACCCTTGATGCCTTTGAGCACCATTCCACTTGCCAGTGCTCAGTGCCCTGGCGTTACTGGGTGGGGTGGTAAACCATCCCATGGTCTGGCCAGCTGCAGCTTTGGTCTTTCAGTTTTCTTACAGAGGGAGGCACAGGAGGCTTTCTGCTGACAAGGAGAAAAGAGCCACCTTGATGCACTGCAGAAAGTGTATTCATTTTTCAAGGTTGCAGGTCTTTGACTAAGTGCTTTTAACCTTAATTATCTTGATAGAGGCAAGAGGGAAGTTGTGTTTGTGTGACCAACTCTGAGCCACCTCAAATCAGTCATTCAGTGTTGGAAACACCCTTCCAGAATTCCTTCCTGCCTGCCGCTTGCCGCTGGTTTCCAAGGAGTCTGGATCTGTTGTGTGGAGAGTGGGTCCATGATGAAGCTCCCCCTGGGTTCCCTGGAGCCAGTGGCTCCTGAGAGCCCTCCCTGTGCTTGTAGCATCCTTAACCTTGGCAGATGCCCCTGTTGTGCAGACTTCAAACACTCCTTGGTGCTGCCCCACTGCTGGCAAGCTGCTCGGTGCTGTGTTACAGTTCTGTACCCAACCATAATGCCATTGCTGTAAAATCTTGTATTTCATAAAGTCCGGTCACATGCGCGCTCCTTCTCCTCCCAAGTCGAGGATTGCTCAGCCCGGCATTTCTCTGTAGCTTGAACAAACCAAAACCCCAGAGCACAGCATGAAGAAATTAATAGGCAGAAATTCCTAGGTAGCTTCTTTTTAAGCTACTAAACAATTTAATTACTTTCTCAAAATAAGACATGAGTTAGGAGATCCAGAGAGGGAGGGTGGGGAAGGTCCTTGGCTGTGTACCTCGCTCGCTGAGGAGTTGCACTGGTTGAAACCAGATGAGTTGGTGGAGAGTGTTTGCCTCTTCAACACTGTGACCCCTGCTCGTCCCCGCAAGTGGGATGTGATGGGGCCCTTAGTCTCCCTTGGTCTAGCAGTACTGGGAGGAGGTCCCACAGCTTTGCTTTCAGCTAAATATGCAGCAGCTGTCCCCTTCTCCTGCTGGCCACCACCGCCCAGCAGCCCTTTGCACCTGAGCATCCTCTGGAAATATTCCCGTTGTGTTCGTGTGGTGGTAAAGCCTTTGGGCTCTGAGGTGCAGGGATGGGTTGTGCCTTGGTATTCCTGGAAAAAGCAGCAGTTCTGGCATCAGCACTGGATTGCTGCTCTTGAGACCTGGCAGCAGAGCAAATGCTCTGCAGAGAACACTGTCCCAGGGGTTTCTGGTCTTCGGGTGCCACGTGCTGCTGCTGGAGAAACTCTGCCACCTCCTTCACTGGCACCTGCACTGCCACAGCAGGAAGCAGCTCCCTCTACCACCTGGTAAGCACAGGCATCTGGTCCTTCCCTCGTATCTGCAGGGAGAAATGCATCGCACAAGGCTGATTTCCTTGCTGCTTAACAGGTTATGAGTACGACAGCCTTCCTGGGTAACGCCTGGAAAGGGACATGCTGATCTTCCCTGGAGCATTAGCTCTGATGTAGTCAGTAAGAGTGGCAGGAAGCCTTGTTTTAGCACCAGTAGTCCTGCAGTCTGGGTAAGATCAGAGACTCCACAAATCCAGGCCCTACAGGTATGCAGGGGTTTGCGCATCAAGGAAACTTTTCCAGCAGTAAAGAAAGCAAGCAAGCAGTTGTACAGCTAAAGATCATGGTGTCACATCAAAGATGGCTGTAGCTTTGGTAGCACTCTAAAAAAATGGCTGAAATTAGGGGGACAGGAATTTATCAGCTTCACACTTAGTGGCTGAAGGGAAGAAATGTGGGTGGGGCTTGCTCCTGTGAGTGGTAATGTGCTGCTTTGATCCCCTGAGAGCCAAGCTGTGCCTCCACATGCTGGGGCTTTCATGAAGCTTCACTTCCCCTGAAGGTGAGTTTGGGACCCAGCTCTGAGCATCATATGCCCTGTTGTATATCAAAGTTGCAGCTTGGCTAATGTAATTATGGAAAGGAAAACTGTTTTTTAAGCCATGTGAGCTTTTTTATCATCTATAATTATTTTCCTTTTGGCTTGAAATTTGATTTGATGATGATGATGATGATGATGATGTAAGAAATCAAGATGTTCTGCAATGGGTCAAGATGTGAAAACATTTGTTTTCGAGAGAGATGTGGATATGGCATGTGAGTTTGTTCCTTTTGAAGATTCCAGCTGTAAATTTGTGGCTCTACTTTTGATTGTTTCCTTTGCAGAGCATGCAAGCACAGAAGGAGGTTGAGGATAAATATTTTATTACTTTCCTTGCAGTACTGCCTGGAAACTCATGCTGCATTTGTGATCCCTTAGCACTAAGTGGGTCCAGAAATTGGAATTTTCCACCTCAAAAAACTTGAAGCACAAATAGTGAGGACTAAGAATGGGCAGAAGAAAAGTGAAGTTTCGTTGTGATATTTGCATTAAGAGACAGTTTCTCAGTTGGTATGAATTGTCATCCACCTGGATCTGTGTCCCATTAGGAGTCTGCACAAGGAGAATCAAGCTCATTAAATCCATATCTTAACTCAAATTTGTCTTTTTTTTTTTTTCCTCTCCTCTTGGCTTCTCTTGATCAGCTTTGAGTTTCCTTGGATGGTTATTGCTGTGTATGGTGACCAAAATATCACACACTTGCCATGGTCACCTACTCACAGCAGATAGTTGTGACCGCAGTGTTGAAGCAGGAAAGAAGGGTGACAGAATATGAAATGGTTCTTGTGTACATGGCTGAATTTAGGCTCAGGGGGCTCTCTGTACCTCATGAGGTGGTTTGCTTTCACTCACGTACCTCTGATTTAGATTCAGACGGGCAGAGTTTCTTAAACAGCATCATACTTACGCCTGCAAGGTGAGAAGAGATTTGCTGAAGCACAGGAGCCAGCCCAGGATTAACATTTAGGTTAGTGGGAAATGGAGGTTATTTGAATTATTGCCCTTGCCCAGTGAACTTTAGAAAAGGTAATTACAGGGATAAAGGAGAGAAGATTTTGTAGACAACCTATAAATTTGTTAGCTCTGTATGAAAGTGGAATATAATGCACTTGTTAGGTTCCGCAGTGGTGTCTTGCTGCAACCCAGATTTGGCATAGCATCCCTTAAACCTAAGACAAGGTGAGACCTCAGCAGTAACAGCCTTAAAAGCTACGGATGAGAGGCTCTAGCAGCAAACTGCAGGCTAAAAATAAATCACTTTAAAGCCCATACGGCGCAGGAGAGGCTGCTTTCCTTTCTGCCTTCTGCTCCTTGTGGCTTTTTTCACATGGTTTTTATGCTCATATTCCCCAATACCTGGGATTTGCCCTCCTTGTGCAAGAACAAACGGAAGCATGGGTGCTTCCAGAAATTTAGTGGTCAAGGAGCACACCTGTAACTTCATTGGATCCAAGCGTCAGTTTTAAATTTCACTGGGGTCTTCTTTCCAGATTTAAGGGCACTGCTCTGAAGTGTTTAGCTCAGCTCCAAAATGTCTGAGTGCACGCCAAACCAGAGCTGGCTGAAAAAGGTCCTAAAAGAAATAAATAAGAAATTTAGAATTGCTTCTTCCCAGATTGGTTTGGATGGCTGATTTATTTTTTTTTCCCCCCCAGAAAATATAGGATTTTTTTTCCAGTGACAGGATTCAAAATGCGACATCATTTCAAGTTGTGCATTTTTCTGTGAGGGATAAAGAGAGATCACACCCTGACCTCCAAATGTCAAGTATCTGGAACAAGCTGCTTCCAACAGAGGTACGAGGCAAGCAGTTCTTGTTAAAATAAATCAATAAAATACCACCGTCCCTAAAATTTCAGGAAAATGGTCAGGTATTAAGTGCCTTTTGGATGATTGGTATCCACTAATGGATGGCTTGCGGCATCAAGAGGAGGTGGGAAGGTACTTAATTACTCAGTTAGGAGCTATTTGTCGACTTTGGAAACTCAGGGCTTTTAACAACAAATTCCAGGAGGAGAAAATATTCACTTTGTACCTTAATTCATCATCAGCTTAAAACTTGTCTGAGGTTTATGAGCCTGATCCAAGTTTTGGACAGATCTGGGATGAGTTTCAAGGGAACTGCAGGAGTTTCATGACATTGGCTGTGCCATGAAAGGCTCCTGCAGAACCAGAAAGAAGGGACCAGTCACCGTAACCCTCACAAAGTGCTACAGAGATGCCTCTTCTGTACAGAGTCCTGTGGTTTTTGGTGATTTCAGACCAAAACAATGTGGGACCCAGCAAATTTGGTCACATGTCTCTAGCCTCTCAATCTGGAAAATGGAAATCAAGGTGAAATAAAAACACGCTGTGTTTTTTCTACCCCAAAACAAGGTGATGGATGGGTTTCAATTAATCAATATCAACCATCTTTTGTATATAACTTTGTTAGAGGCTTCCGGTGTTGATGAGGTTGTTTGTTTGGTTTGTTTCCTTTGCTGTGTGTGGAATGTGCTGGTTGCTTTCAGATGGAAGTGTTAAATGTGTTTTGTATGTCATCTGGGGAGGCGTTTGAGGTCGCAGCCTCTTTCAGGAGGATGCTGTGGCATTACTTGACACCAGGCTTTGCCTGGCCCATCTGGCTCCTCAGACATGATTTCATGCATTTAAATCTCCTATTAGTTTGTGCTCCCAAGGAGGAAGGGGAGCAGCCCTCGGCCTGGAGCTGCTCTGGAAGCAGCATCAGCAGGATGCGGCAGCGGAGCGCGCAGTTGTGCCATGGGGATAAACAACTCCAGCACCATATGGGGAAAAGCTGAGTGCTGGTGGCCTTCCCTGAGTGCTTGTGCTCCTCACAGCCACCTTCATCCTGCTGCAGTGCTTCCTTCTCCCACCACTGAAGCTTCTTTCTCAGCCTCCCAGGAGGGTGTCAAACTCATCGCATGGGTGGCAGGGTTGGTATCCCCTCCACACTGCCCTCTGCAGCTCCAATGGGCAAAAGAGCACTTTTTGAATAAAAACCGACAAAGTGAGGGTTTTTTTTTTCTCTGATGTTTTCATGCGGCTGTTGAAACTGGAGCTCAAAAATATCAGTCATAATTTGACTCCTTTGGTGCAGTGATATTCCTAACGAAGCCATGACGGTAGGAATAAAAAATAAGACGGCAGGAAAACACAGTAGCTTTAAATTTACAGGCACTAAACCTTGGCAAATCAGACACCTGTGGGGGAAGGGACTGCATTTGGGAAGTCTGAAACTGCCTGAATATTGGTGTTTCCTTTCCAGGTGCTTGTAAATAATGTGCTGCTTGTGACTGGAACCATGATGGAGAGAGGAGAGAGATTATCTTCTGATGGTCAGTGGCGGTTTAGGCCCACAGGTTCACACCTGTGTGGCTTTTGCTGGGGCTGGTGGATGCAGCAGCCTCACCACTGCCATGGGCTTCAGGGGCTGCAATGGCATTCCTGTCTCACCTACACTAAGCCCTGCCAGGATGTGGCTCATCCAAGGGCAGCATGGGGCCCTTTGGACAGCGTTTCCTGCTGCTGGCTCTGCACTTGGGCATACGGTCTTCGTGGTCACCCCTGTCACGGTCACAAGTGCCCTGTTTGGTTCAGAAATGCAGCAGGTCAGGCAGGTTTAATGGCAGTTTTGGGGAGGACATCAGCTACCTCCTTCCCCCACTCCCAGAGGGGGTTAATTCAGCCTTCCCTGCTTTCCTAGCTAGTGGCACAGCATGGTGGGTCGTGCTATGGGGCACCATGGGAGAATGGTGAGACAGAGCCGTTCAATACGGACACGGGTTGTTCTTGCAGCAGTGTTTGTTTTGCGTTTGCCTGTGTCTGCTATTGCTCTCAATGGGCCTGTTGAGTGAAACAGTAGGAAGGATTTATTGAGACCTTTTTGGAAAAGCATTTGATAGTGTGCTTCCTGCTTGTTGGATTTACAGCTTGGAAGGATGCAGTAAGAGTGGGGAGCTGCTGTGTGGCTGAGACGTTGGGGAAGTCTCTTGGAAAAGGCAGGGGAAAAGAGTGTGAGCTCCAGACTTGATATTAGGGCCCTCAGGCTTGAGAGTGAGTGGACAGGAGAGCACCCATTTCATGTTGGGGTGACGTTTGGCTTTAATTTGCCCCCTGCAGCCCTGAGGGTGCATCACTGACCTCAGAGTTTCTGTGCCCCTGCTGCCTTACCTCTATTGCCCAGTTAAAAGTGTCAGATTTGCTGGTTGGCAAGGCTTTGTTTCTAGGGACTAACAAAACTCTCTAAAGAACCATATTTATTACAGACATTAGTTATTATCTTAGGAACTGGTAGCATGGAGTCCTGCATTTCATGTATAAAGATATCTCCAAGTGTTTGAGCTGCTGCATTACACTCCCTGTGCCATCTCCCAAAGTATCAAAATACTTCACAGCTCTTCCCCTGAGCTTTAGTTGTGTATTGGTGTCTCCGTTTTATCCAGAAGGAAGTTTTGTTTTGTTCGACTATTCCGTACAGAATGCGTAAATACCTGGACATAGAATAAAAGGGCCCAAAGATATCCTCTGTAGATGAGGCACCTTGGTGGTGACTGCCTGTGGCTTCTGGGTCACTCAGGTTGGCCCATTTGACAGGACTGGGGTGCTTACTCGTATGACTAACGCATAATCGTGATTGGTTTGTGCTTCGTGTCCCAAACAGACATGGCTTTACTTGCTCCTTGGGTTTAGGCAAATCTGAAGCAAGAAGATGGCAAAAGCTGTAAGGAATAGACTAGAGCATGGATTGATAGAGGGGTGCCTCAGAGGGGGCCTTTCCCAGGGCTTTCATCCATAATTATTCAAGTAGCACACTGAGGATTTCTGAGTGTGCTTCACGGTGAAGTGGTGTGGGAAGGCGCGGGAAGAAACACTCGCGCGTGGAGAGAAAAGTGCAGGAGCAGAGGAGAGCAAGTCCTGTCAGGGTAAAGCCAAGGCCATTAACATGCTGGTGTGGGCTCATCAGTGCCACCTCTTGGGTGGAAAGAGGTTTTCAGGAGAGTTTGTGTACATCAGCCATCGACTTCTGCTTTTGGTGAAGGGCGAAACGGGCAGTGCGGGACTGTGGACCAGACCCTGGGTTTGTCAGAGGCTGCAGCCGTCTGGACGTGGTGAGTTGTCACCTGTCACCCTCCCCTTTGGAAGGTCGGATTCTGCTTGGCTTGGGGAAATCAAGTCTGATTCTCAACCATCTCGAGGGAAAAGCATAGGGCCCAGGAGCGACTCGAGGGGAGAGGTTGGCCATGACGGGTTTGTGTTCCCTGGGGAGGGAGAGCTCAGCGGGGATCCTAAACCTGGCTCATCGGGATGCCGGCAGCTCCGGCAAAGCCCAGCCCACTGCTCCGCGGCGTGCTCTCTCCCAGAAACAGGAGCATGAAATTATGAAGGGGAATTTCAGAACAATGAAGGGAAATCCTTTGCCTCCCGTACAGCCCGGGCTGGGAAATTCACCACTGCAAGAAGTTGCAGCCTCAAACGCTGCTGCTGGCGTTTAAAGGGAGTCAGTTTAATAACCAAGGAAAGGGTTGAAATTATTTGTCAAGGACTTGATTTCGACGGGAATTTAGTTCGAGGCTATCCAGTGCGGGAGGGGGGTGACCCTGCCGGAGCGGGGGGGCCGTGCCCGCCGGGTGCCGCTGCGCGGGGCGCGGGACCTGCGCGCCGCCCGCGTTTAAACGCGGTGCCGGGGCACCTCCGCGACGGCTGCGGGCGGTGGGCACGGGGGGTCTTGCTCGCCCGGCGCGGCTGCGAGATGCAGCAGGAAAAATAAAGTGAAACGAAGCGTAATTTAAAATATTATTATTATTATT